>JBBMFX010037094.1:0-11739 GCA_037832545.1 Rhabdalestes septentrionalis
CACATCTGCATCCCCACCCATCATCACCACCTGATCCTCCTCCTCCACATCTGCATCCCCACCCCATCATCACCTCCTGATCATCATTGTTCTGGTCAATCACCCTTAAACTCATCCTCATTGTCCTCATCATCCTCACCAAAATCAGCACCTCAATATCATACTTAATTTCATGGAGACCATCATTCTCAATCCCCACCACCATCGTCAATCACCCTCATGATAATCCTCACCATCGTCCTCGGTCTTCATCATCACCTTACATAGATAGACTTAAATGATTCTCAGTGTGTCTTCATCTCTTTCTCTTCTCTCTCGTTTTCTGTTCTCTCTTTATCCCTCCCCCTCCCCTGCCAGGTGAAGCTGTAATAATGCTGTTAGGCTGCGGCTTGGCAGAAATGAGGCTGTTTGGTAAACATTAGTTTAAAATATGCTTCAGATTTTTCTCAGTCACTCTTTTAGGCGTGTGATGTATGAAGGAAACGTTACTGTAATGAAAAACTATAAATCTTCTGATTTTACTTTCTTTTCTTCCCTCCTGGAGCGGATGTGGAATCGGGCCCATTGTTGATTAATGATCAAACAGACGATTTATCAACAGGGTGTATTATTTTCACATAGAATATTTCATTTATTTCAAACAAAGGAACTCACAAGTCGGTTCATTCATCATGTTCACCAAAACACCAACAAGAACAACAAGAACAATACACCTTTATTTTTTAATTAAGCATAAGATTTAACAGTAAAATTATTAAATAAAGTTAAATAGTTTATACCCATCTGACCATCTATCCATCCATCCATCCATCTGTCCATCTCTCTCTTCTGCATCCATGTGTCTATCTGTCTGTCCATTTGTCTCCTAGTCTTTTCATCGGTCTGTCCATCTATCAACCATCTATCATTTATCTGTCCATCCATCTATCCACCTATCTGTCCATTTGTCTACTGATCTGTCCATCCCTCTGTCTGTCCAGCTATCTACCTGCCTTCATTCATTCATTTATCGGTCCATCTTGTGTCTGTTCATTTGTCTCCTAGTGTTTTCATCTGTCTGTCCATCTATCTACCATCTGTCATTTATCTGTCCATCTATCTATCCACATATCTATGCATTTGTCTACCAATCTGTCCATCCCTCTGTCTGCCCAGCTATGTATCTGTCTGTCATTTGTCCATCTAACCTTTGTCCATCTGTCTTTTCAACTATCTGTCTATTTTCCTTTGTTTCAGTCTGTCCATCTGTCTACCCACCTATCAATCTGTCCATTTACCACGCAGTCTGTCCATCTGTCTGTCCATCTATCAATCTGTCCATTTATCATCCAATCTGTCCATCTGTCTGTCCGTCTATAAATCTGTCAATTTATCATCCATTCTGTTCATCTATCTGTACACCTATCGACCTGCTTGTCCATGTGTCTGTCCATTTGTTTGTAAATCTGTCATTTATCTGTCCATCTGTCTGTTCACCTATCTCCCTGTCCATGTAATCAACTGAAGACAGTTAAGCCCACAGCAGTAACTGAACTGGCTGCTCTTTTTATAGTAAGTAATCATGCTGTTAAGCCCCAGCACCAAAAGAGCTCAGTGGCGTGCCTGACGCACAAGACTGATAAAACAAACTGTTATACAAAAGTGCGTCCTTACTTGGAATTTTAATATTTCTGGGTTGACAGAGGCGGCTTTAGACATCACAGGGAGCTTTATTTCCTGATCATGCATCGTAGAATCAGAGATGTCAAATCTTTAAACAGTTTTGTGAACTTGAATCATTTAACTTTCAAAAGAACTAGAACTTTTTTATTTAGATCCTTAAAACAGCACAAAAACCTGGTGTGAGACTTAGTGGAGGGAGGAAGATGTGTGTGAGAGGATGGGAGTGGGTGAAAGCAGTGTGTAACTTCTGACTTACTTGTGATTAACCGATGTACAAAGTAGGATTTTCTACGCCATATCTTATTATAGTACTTGTGCGTATGTAAGCGTAAGATTTCTGAAGTGTTTGATATGTATTTTTACAATACAGAAATTTGATATTTCACTATTTCAGGTATTTATGTCCAAACAGTTGCTTGTATTCTAACAATATAGATTTTTCGGCATGTTGGCTAGGTTGCACTGAATGAAGGATAGGAGACAATTGTTCATGACACATTATATTTTTGAAAAGAACAAGCAATGCAGAACTGGGTAAAATACCCTGAGGGTTTTAAAGGCTAAAGGCCCCATTTCATGGGAAAGCAAATTTTACTCACTTTTTAAAAATTAAGTATTTGATGTAGTTTGTAAACACAGTTAAAACTTACCAAAAAAATCTCTGGACCATATGTGGAAACTAAGCCACAAAAAAACAGTGTGTTTTTCATTAAAATAAAAAATAAGCCCCATTTACATATATCCGTCTGCTGAGCCTGAAGCGTTCAGCTTTGCTAACGAGCCTTTTAAAGCGCAGGCCTGAAGGGGCCTAGCTGTCGAGCGGCGTGGACTCTGGCTGCCTCCTCTCCCAGTGTCTCCTCGGCGCCCCCTGGAGAACGGCCCAGTGTTAATTACCGTCACTGTGGGTCCTGACGGTCAGCTCCACTGACCCTTCCAGAAAAAAAAAACTAAATAAAAAAAAGAAATGGCTGGGAGAGAACATACTGGAAGGAGTGAGTAAACGAGTAAACGAGTGTCAGACCTTTCAGAGGGCCGGTGAGTAAGAGGCCCCCGGAGCCCGGAGGGAAAAAAGCACATTTTCTCTCCAACGGACACGCTTCTTTTGGCTTTACTGGCCGTTCCAAACCCGCCCTAAATCCGCTCCATCTTGGCTTCTCCCTCGTGAAAAACGAACCTCGTTTGATGTCATTGACGCGGCGTTCCGCGCGCCCCCGATCAAAGGTCATGCGATATTTACAGCCCTTTCTCTCAAGCGACACTGTCCATTTAGAGCCTACAGTAAAGTCTGGAGTCTTTCCACATTCCACATCCTTTCCTTTATGACCTTACAAACACAACTGGAGAGAAAGTCGCGCCGTTAAATGAATCCCAGATTAAATTGCAAAGAATGGAATCCCAGATAATATTGGACACTCACTTCAGACGTGTTCACACGCATGGTTTGGCCACAGAGGGGTTTCTGTTTAGAACAGAACGAAAGGAATCGACAACACAATCGGAGACACTGACCTGTCAGTCAGGAGTTTTAGACCCCACCCACCAGCAGAGTATCTGACCAGTTATGACGTAGCAGTGATTATGATCAATGTACGATTACATAAACACCAGCTTCCATTGACATTGGTCTTAGAAATGTAAATGAGATACGGGATAATTCAGTAATAGAGTAAAAATAACTGTACTCTGGTTTTTTATTTTTATTTCACGTTAAATTTGTGTTCCAGCATTCCAGTGACAACAATGTTCACTGGTCTCTCTACCTTTCTGTCTGTCAGTCTATCTATCTGTCTCTCTGCCTTTCTGTCTGTCTCTCTGTCTTTCTGTCTGTGTAATGATGAGCAGATCATCTTGCTGGAGAATTAACTGGAGTGAGTCACAGAGAGACAGGGCAAAAACTGAAAGAGAGAAAGAGAAAAACAGAAAGAAATGACAGGAATAGAGAGAGCAAAGAGAAAAAGTAAAGGCAAGAATGGAAGAAACGAATCGAAGAAAGAGAGTGAGGGAAAAGAAAATAGCGGATAAAACGGAATGGAAGAAAAAAGAAGAAAGCAGAGAATGGGGGGGGAGCAGAGGAAGAGAAAAAAGAAGAAAGAGCAAAAAAGAGAGAAACAATGGAGAGAGATAAAGGATAGAGAAGATAAAACAGAAGGTCAGAAAAAAAGAATACAGGGATGTGGGAGCAAAAAAGAGGAAAGAGGGCAAAAAAGAGAAACATTAGGGACCAAGAGAAAGAGAGAAGATAAAACAGAATGGAAGAAAAAAGAAGAAAGCAGAGTGTGAGAGAGACCAATAAGAGGGAGGATAAAGCAAAACAGAGAGAGAGACAAAGGGGAGAGAGAAAGAGTGATGATCATGGAGATATAGCTTAGAAAGAAAGAATGAAAGATAAATAGAATAGAAGACAAAAAAGAGAGATAAGAGGGAGAGACAGATAAAGAGAGAGACAGAAAGAGAGACAGAGAGAGACAGACTCATCTTTCACGAGACTGAGGAGGGATGGAGTGAATTCAGCTCTGCATCGAGATGCAATAAACTCAGAGGAGCGTGCAACTTTAAAAATGCCAGTGTGGCACACACACACTTTTTAAAGACTTTACACACACACACTCATGCGTCTAGCAGATGCTGTAGTTTTTCCGCTCGCTTGCAGGGGCACTTCATCTACACACAGCAGAGTTTCAGCAGTCACTTCATGTTATATTTATTCATCCAGATCACGCCTGAAAGAAAGCCCAAAATATTCCAGCAGACACAACACACAGCGTCTGATATCGGCAGCTCCTGCTGGAGCGCAGACTTCAAACCCACACACACTTCAGAAACAACACACACTCGCCCACACCAACAAATCACCTACGAGAAGCTCAAAAACTCTTCTTCCGTGAGCAAAAGTCGACTGATCTGCTCCGGAGCGATAATAATCAGCTGGAAGTCTGTTTTCTGAGACTGCTTTGATCCTGCCAAGTTCACTTACTGCTCTACACAAACACTCCCTGCCATAATAATCCAAAACTCATTCATCAAGCTCTGGATTAAAGATTCAAAAGAACAAGGTACTCCAGAGCGTGAAGAACAAGCACCGAGAGGAACCAAGACTCAAAAGGACAAACTTTGCACCGGCATGAAGAAGCACCGAGAGAAATCAAGAGAAGAATTTCCTTAAGCAAGACTCGAAGCAAGACTCGAAAAGGTTACACTCCCTAAGTGTCTGAGGGAGAACCACAGAGAGATACCAAAACTAAGACAAAGAAGATGCCTAAAGAACCATGGAGAATAAACAAGATTCAAAAAAGGCTCTTCCCAAGATTTGGCAGAAATAGAAGAACCATAACTCAAAAAGGTAACCTCACCAAGGGTATGAAGGAGAACCTCAGTGAGGAGCCAGGGCTCAAAAGAAGAATCTCCTTCAGAAGTTGAAGAAGAACCTCAGAGATGAACCAAGGCTCAAAAGGAGAAACCTCCAAAGAAACTGAAAATGTAGAAATACTGAAGGAGAAACTCCCTAAAAGCTAAAGGAAGAATCACAGAGTGGAACCAAGACTAAGACAAAGAAGATCCCTAAAGAACCACAGAGGATAAAGACTCAGAATGAGACAGAACCACTCAAAACGAGAAATTCCTTTAGAGCACGAAGAAGAACCGCAGAGAGGAACCAAGACTCAAAAAGGCATTCCTTGAGAGAATGAACAAGAAACAAAGAAATTAACCAAGACCAAAGATGTCGATCCTTAAAGAGCAGGAGGACAAACCACTCAGGAAAAAAGCATTAAAAATAGGAGCCTCCCAAGACCATGAGGCAGAACTTCTCAGTAGAACCAAGACTCAAAAAGAGAAACTCTGTTGACGAAGCACTGAGAGGAACCACGTCTCAAAAAGGTACGACCACTCCTTTAGAGAAAGAAGAAGCACTGAGAAGAACCCACACAGTTGTTTATATATTTTCCTTACTGTAGCACCTTTTAGTTTCCTGAATGTGGATTAAGCCTGATCCTGAACAGGATTGATACGTTTTAGTCTAGAAGGGGAAGTTGTTACTTTAGATGAAAACAGTGATTCAGAGTGGATGCGACTCAGATTTTTTTTCCAGAGGTGGTGAATTGAACATCTCCAACATCTTCATCTCCAAACCCCCACTGAAGATACATGTGTCCTCTGGTTTTTATATGGAATGTTGAGGGTATTAAAAAAATGGTAAATCTGAACCAAACCAGTTGTCTTTAGGGACTATTTTGTCTCATGACGCCATGCTTGTATCCCTCCACCAAAAAATGGGTTTAGTCTTAAGACTAAAAGCTTCTCAAAACTCTGACGAAACAACATTTTAAGGTACATCTTTCTGTGAGGGGCTTTCAGAGACAGATGACGGAGTCCATTCACTACCACTGTGAACAGTTATCATTATTGGTGAGATTTGGAGCATTTTATAACAAAGTGCACCAAAAGACCCCATCACTGGACATTTTTAAAAGGCACTTGAAGTTGCATCTAATCTTTTGTCTTTGAATATTTAATGTAAAGCAACCTTGGTGGCCTTGGCAGCTGGTGGCCATGTAATTAGAGAGTTGCCCCAGAAGGTTTGAATCCCAGGACTGCTAGTGCCACCACTGAGGTACCATTGAGCAAGGTACCATCCCAGGCAGCCCCTCTTGGTGCCAGCCCACTTGGTGAATGCGTTAAATTTCCTGTTGTTCACACTGTGCTGTGTTGTGGTGTTGTGTGTTCACTTGTGGTTATAAGGGGTCACATTAGTTGAAAGGCATAATATAAAATATTATGATTATTATGATAGCTCTCTGTTTATCTTTATCTTAAGCACTTAATTAGGCAGGAATTTGGGATTTTTCCTTTCATGCATCTCTGGGAAAGCAGGTCTTTTTTTATGAGATCTGAGTAAATGAGGGCCTCAGCCTGAGTGGAGATGATGTGGTGGTGTTACTGTGGGTCCTGACCAGGGTGGAGACATTCTGGTCATATCTTCACTCGCAGCTTCGGCTGCAGGGAGGAAAGCAGCCGTGCATCAACCCAGCGCCCAACAATAACTGTTTTCATTCCCGGGCTAAAACATTGCCATTGTGTAAATACGGGACAGCTGTCTGTGTTAGTATTAAAGCTAATAAATGTTTTGACGGTTTTGTCAGAGCCATGGTGGAGTTGCTTTTAGGGCCGGAGGAAGTCTGCCAAATTGAGACTTCCTGCGCGAAAGCTGCTCGGGGTTTGTTGAGGCGAAACCCAGCCGCGTCCCCGGCGAGCGTTTAAACATCCTCCTCTGCGAGCGCAGCGGTGGGGAAATGGACCGTCGGAATGAGGACACACACAAACACTCGCTCATTCTCTGCCTGCCTCTCTGCGGACGGCCCGAGTGTGTGTGAGGTCTGCTCTTCCAGCTGCTGGAGGTAAATAAAAAAGAAAACGGGCCTTTATGCGCAACCCTTCAGGACCAGGCTGAGCATCCGCGGCCCGCTTCTGGAAACGGGCGTGTGCTGCAGCTCATGCGGCGAGTTGGGATTTCGACAATTTGGGTTTAGTGTGAACGGAAGATGGCTGTGAGTGGGTGAGATTTGTGTGTTTTTTTAACCAAACACAAGAAGTCAAAGCAAGTTTAAAGTCAGATGTTGTTCTTTCAGTTCAAACTTGAGGAGAAGCTGAATCAGGAGGTGAGGTGGGTCTGAGATAAAGAGGGCCAACCTGTCCTGGGGCATCGGCCTAGCGAAGTGGGAAAAAAAACAAAATCACACTGGGGACACGCGATGCATGTGGTGTAGAGTCGCTGAGGCGGCTGGCACGAGGAGCCTCATAGCTGCGGTGTAGAACCACTGAGGCAGTTTACCCAATAAGCCTCATAACTTTTGTGAATAGTTGCTGAGGCATTCAGAACATACAGCCTTGCAGTTGTGGAGTCCCTGAGAGCCTCATAGCTGCTGTAGTCACTGAGGAAGTCTCTCCAAGGACCTCAAAGCTCCTGTAGAGTCACTGAGGCGATAAACCACACATCAAAATAGAATAAACCACACATCAAAATAGAATAAACCACACATCAAAATAGAAAATGGAATAAAACATTAAAAACTCGGTTTCCTTTGAATTAAACACTCATATTGCTGCTACTTAACATTTTTTCTTTTTTATTTATTCAGTGATGCTGATGGCTTCTTTTCCTCCAGGTACCCACTTGAACGTGTCCTCCTGCTCCTCTCTGCACATGCAGGATGCAGCGTAAAATGCGACTGTGCAGAGAGACGCAGATCGAAATGAGCAGTGAAATCAAAAAGGCTGACGCGTAAAACAGAGCATTCATCACATCCCGGGTTTCCAAGTATTATTTCACACAGGTTAAACCATTTGCTTTGTATGCACATCGCTGCATCTCATCATCTCGAGACCAAACACACCAGAAACAACACAAAAATGTAACTGAAAAGGAGAAAATGGAAAAGTCAAGATTGCTAAGGGATTGTTAACAGCTACAGAAGCAGCACAGATTTTCTTTTACAAAGCTTCAAAGACGGAACAGGAAAAACCAGCAATACTGTGCAAAAAGTCTTCGGCACCTGCGAAAACAGTATTTTTCCTTCTAAATGATAACGTTTTTCACAATTATATTACTTCATGTATATAATAAAACTAAAACAAATAAATACAAATAACATTCTACTGTAAATTGTGAGTTTATGTTCAGTATATTAGTGTGTTCCTTGTAGAAATCCAATACTACATGTAGTTCCATCAAAAATCTGGTTTGACTCAATCAAGTCCTTAAATTAAATCTGGACCTGCTAGAGAAATCTGGAACTGAACCTGTGTTCTCCTCACCAGCTAACAGAACATCAACTACTTTTCACATACAAAGTCAATCTTAATACTTTTTACTGATTTCTTGTATATAGGTGCCTAAGACTTTTGCACAAGTTAGGGGGGGGGGGGGTTATTCAACTCAAACATTTGCCATCTCCTCTGTGTTCTCTCCAAAAAGACAAATTCTCACCGTTGCTGAACATTCTACAGTAATCGATTAAAGAAAACAAACTATTTGTACCCAAATGAAGGACTTTAAATCGATTTCTCCACTAGTTTCTCCACATTCGCAAAACCAAATGTTGATTCTGCATATAAATGTAGTTCTGTCATGTTTGGTTTATTGCTCTTCAGTGCCATATATCCTGCTAAATATAACCTCAGAACCAAAAACCCACTTTTCATCTGCATATTCTCTATTTGGATTGGACTGAAATGTCCTTTCTATGAGAAAGTGGCAATATTCATAGCAAATCTAAAAAAATCTTATAAAAGATGATATATTACTCCATTACTTCATAATGTTTTGAAAATAGCTTCTTATTGGTGTTTGCCACTGGCTGTGGTTTGATATTCTGTTGTTTTATTCAGTTCAATACAATTTTTTTCATATAGTGCTTTACGACCAATGTTGTCACAGAGTCCATGTCCGAAACCCTAGAGAGCCGAAGACGACCAAGTCCTTAGGGGGAACCAAGACCCAAGAGGGGAACCCATCCTCCTCTGGGCGACCCAGAGAGAAAGAGGAAGAGAGTTTATATGGAGATAACAAGCAAAAGAAGGCCTTGGAGTACGAACTTAATCAGTGTCGGACAGATCGGCCATCTACGTCTAACGGTAGATTCAGTTTTAGAATCATGTTTAGAGATTATTTGATCAATTTTGTTCTCCGAGTGATTCCACTGAGCCTGTTTTTTATCGGCTTGAGGAAATTTGCACTGATTGTAATGGCCTGGCTCACGGTACACTAGATGAGGTCATCTTGCTCTGGGGGTCCAGACGAAATCCGAAATTTTGGTTCCCACACATGAGAAGACTTGTTCTCTCTGGATCAACTTACATACGTGATCAGACTCTCTCACTGATGAACAGTCTTACCATGTGCAACCTCTTATTGGTGCCAAAACATTATCATTATGTCCAATATCTTATTACCATGTGCAAATCCCTACTTATGTCAGTATTACTTACCTTATCTACTACTTAACCACTACTGATCTCCACTATGTGCAATAACAGACTGCGTATAGGGAACAGCTCAAACCATGACTTGTGTTAAACAGGAAATTACTTCACAGTAATTTTTGGTTATTTATAGTATAGAGTTTATATAGCATAAATTATATAATCTATGCTATAGTTTGCGTGTCTCGCATTAGAGTATTTTTTTAATTTTAATATTTTTATCTGAACTTTATATTGTTCTTGTTTTTTGTATCTCTACATGCTTGTGTAGTAACATAAGCAACTTCCTCCAGGATCAGTAAAGTTTCCTGATTCAGAAACTCAACAAAACCAGGAACAGTTCATCTCTCAGCGATCATGAGTTTATGTGAATATATCTGGACTTCAGTGCATGAGCAGCAGATAAGAGATTTGCATCCTTTCACTGAATTGAAGTTACAGTATCAGAATTACAGTAACTGGAATCAGGAATTCCCGATGCACCAGCAATTTTGTAGACATGTTCTGCGGGTCAAAATTGATTCTTAAATCTGTGAATACATCTGTGAACTGCGTTCGGCACTCCTAATGTGGCCCCATAAACATTAGATGCCCATCCCTGGTATGGAGTCACTGAGGGAGTCTCTCCAGGAAGCCTCACAGCTGCGGCCCCGAGTCACAGAGGCAGTCAGGGAAGCCTGGAAGCTGCAGAGCACCACTGCGGAGCAGCCGGCCAGGGAGGCCCCACAGCTGCAGCAGACTCACTGAGGAAGGGAAGCCTGGGTAGGAGGTAAGACTGGCCAGAGAACAGAAAAGGACAACATGCCCCGGGCCATCAGAGCAGCGAAGCATACACATGCTCAGAAAAATCAAGGCCACCTCCGGGACACTGGGGACCCATGCTGCATGTGGTGCGGAGTCTCAGAGACGGCCAGGCTGAGAAGCCTCATATCTGCAGTGTGGAGCAGCTGAGGCACCCAGACCAGAAAGACTCAGCTGTGGTGCAGAGTCACTGAGGGAGCCGGCCTGAGAAGACGCAGACTTCTGACTGAGAGTTGTCAAGGCATCTGTCCCAAGAAGCCTCATAGGTGAAGTGTAGAGGAGGGCGGACCAAGTCCCTGCAGTAGAGACTCGCGGAGGAAGCCGACTTGAGAGTTGCAACGTAGAGTTAGTGAGGCAGCTGGTCCAACAAACATTTACATCTACGACCAAAGCGACTTCCATTCCCTAACTGTAGGGGGCAGTCTCCCTGGAGCAACTTGGTGTTAAGGGTCTTGCTCAGCAACCCAGTGGTGGGATTCTGAGGAATTCAAACCCATGATCTCTTAGTCCAGAGGCGAGTATCCTATCTACTGGTGGAGTTGCTGAGGTCCAGGAGGCCTCATAGCTATGGGGTAGGGCCACTGTTACCCAAGGAGTTACCCCAGGATGCCTTCTAGCGGTGGAGTAGAGTCCCTCAGGCAGTTTGTGCAGGAAGCCTCGTAGCTGCAGTCCCAGCTGGCAGTCCTTGGACGCCTCGTATCTTCAGGGGAAGTCGGTCTCTGCCTGTCTTCTGGAAATCTCCTCCCTGGCGTCGGGGATGGCTGCGTCTGCGTATGATGGTCAGCTGCACTGAACCCGGGTCAGGTTTCCAGAGAGACAGCGAAGAGAGCGGAGTGCTGTGGATGTGCGGAGGCTTCTGGGATCCATCACGCTCTTCCTCTGACTCAGTGAGAGGTGGAGATCTGACCACTTTTGACATTTGCTCCCACTTTTTCCCCAAAACCCTGTAATTAGCAGCTCAGCCGGATTAGCAGTGACACCGAGTGGAGCACTCACTGACTGGAGCTCAGCTGCTCTCTCAACAACTTTATACCTTCTGAAAATGATTAGACTTTGACTGGAATAAGAGCACGCGCGCGCACACACACACACACACACACACACACACACACACACACAGGCCAGAGAGGCAGATAGTTTGGGGCATTTTGTAGGTTAGAAATCTACAGAAACTTCTGGGACTGTTCAAGAACACAGAGTCAGCAGTCTAGCTGCACACACACACACACACACACACACACACACACACACACACACACACACACACACACACCCCCACAAACACAAACAACACACACA
>JBBMFX010037113.1:0-2500 GCA_037832545.1 Rhabdalestes septentrionalis
TGTAGCATTTATGAGGTCAGACACTGATGTTGGACGAGAAGGTCTGGATCACAATCTCTGTTCCAGTTCATCCCAAATGTGTTGGATGGGGTTGAGGTCAGGACTCTGTGTGGACCAGTCAAGTTCTTCCACACTGAACTCCTCCAGCCACGTCTATATGGAACTGCTTTGTGTACTGGGACACAGTCCTGCTGGAATAGAAAAGGTTCTTCCCCAAACTGGGTCCACAAAGTTCCATCAAATAGTCCAAAATGACCCAACATTACTCCAAGACCAGTAATAGACCAGTAAGAGTCCCAGGAACTCCTCTCCATGGGGTCACATGAGGAGAAGCTTGAGAAAAATGAATCTGTACCAGGCTTCTTCACCACTTGCATTGCAAAGGAAGAGAATAGTGTGGCATTTCTCTGACAGTAATCACAGTGTCAGGAACTGTCACGCTCGGGGTTGTTTCAAATTTCAGACATTAATCTTGGCTTTAGAAAAATGCAGCTGGTGAGTCCTCACTGTCCTTAGAGCACTGCTCTCGCAACACCTGACTCTCTAGAGTTTCAAAGTGCCTGCATGCCCTGCAGACTGCACTCCACCCGTTCTCTCTCTGGGACAGAGACACGGGCACTGGAAGGAGAGCTGGCCTGTGGAGGGGCATGAGTCTTCCACTAAACTGCTCAGTCTGCAGAGGAGGGAGGCTGTAGAAATAATAATAATAATAATAATAATAATAATAATAATAATAATAATAATAATGGCAGTAGTAGTATGTAGCCCAATCTTTCATTTGAACACTGCCTTTTATTTCATGTTTAAAATATGCACAACTACAAATCTGATGAAAAAAAAACCTATAAAACTATCTACCACAGCTGTCGATTTGGCAATACTGACTTTAGTGACTCAGGTGACTTACAGATCTGGATCAGTTAAGTGAGTGACGCAGAAGGAGCCGAATCCTAAAAAGGATCTGAATCTTACAGCTTTATTAGAGTGAAGTGTTGCCATTATTACCGTAGAAACGGTCATTCATCCTTAGTAAAATTGGTCGTGACAAATTGTCTGGTTTGGTAAATTTGCTCATTCCCTCCCAAATGCAAGAGGATTTTAACCGAAGTAATAATACTTATAGACATTCTAAAGTATAAAATGCAATGGAAAGACATCATATATCAGTTTACAAGGCCATTTAATGTCCAGAAGCTCTTAAGAGCTCTTGATTCAGCAAGATACATTAATCAACACGCTGACTATAATTTTTTTAAATTATTATTATTATTATTATTATTATTAATATTATTATTATTATTATTATTATTATTGTTATTATTATTATTATTACAGACACAGTACATTTATCACCCACTGTATGATTTAGTATAAACTCCCAGTGATCTACTGGTCTGCACATGTCTGAACCCAGCAGCCGTCCTCCTTTGCTGTTTGCGTTTGAAAGACAAGAGCCTTTTTTGGATTTATTGCTGTGTGAGTTATTGCTGAGGTTTGACGTCAAAGAGCGAAAAGATATAAAAGTGGTTAAAGGCAGATAAATGAGAGAATTAATGCTATGCTCTGTGTTTGCTGTGGGTGTTAGCCTGAAAAAGTGCCTTTTCCATCACTATGATCTCAGCAAACCTGAAGGATGAAAAATGGCTGGACATCCGAGCAAATCCGCTCTTATAAATCACCAGTGACCAGCAGCCCAGCCCAGGTAAACATCGCCTATCACACACTTTCTATTCACCTCCTCTGGCACAAGTGGCCAGGATTTGGCTAAAGGTGGATCATAATGTTATCAGTCAGTGACTGGGGAAGTCAGACATACCTGAGTGAAGTTCTCCATACAAGCCCTCTCAGAGTCTCTCCACCTGCAGCTCTTACTGGGGACACAACTTAAAGGAGATAGAAATCACATGTACAGATTTCACTCCCACACACACACACACACACACTCACATGGTACCATGCAAAAGTCTCTGACAAAATAATATTGAAAACCTGTTTAGCTGAGCAGTTGTTATGCCTTTTAAAAGCTGTTTTAGAAATAAATACCAGTTTATTAACACTATGTAGACAAAAGTATTGGGACACACCTCTTAATGATTTTATTCATGTTCCACTAAAAGACAATCCTAATATTTCAGCAGACCAAGACATGCTGGACACCATGCTTCCAACTTTTTGGACCCAGTTTGGGGAAGAACCTTTTCTGTTCCAGCAGGACTGTGTCCCAGTGCACAAAGCAGCTCCATAAAGACCTGACTGGAAGAGTTCAGTGTGGAAGAACTTGACTGGTCCACACGGAGTCCTGACCTCAACCCCATCCAGCAACTTTGGGATGAACTGGAACGGAGATTATGATCCAGACCTTCTCGTCCAACATCAGTGTCTGACCTCATAAATGCTATAGAATGAATGGAGACAAATCCTAACCCTAACCCACAGAAACTCCAAAATCTTGTGGAAAGTCTTCCAAGAAGACTGGAAGCTGTTGTAGCTGCGAAGGGGG
>JBBMFX010037113.1:5000-7500 GCA_037832545.1 Rhabdalestes septentrionalis
TCCTCTCGGCATGCAGTTAGAACTCCAGGCCCGGACGGATGCAGGAAGCGAAGTGTTCAACCCATTTCGAACCGCAAGTCTCAGAATCAAGAATGATGCCACTGACTAATTAAACTTCTCCAGATTTAACCTCAGCTTCTTCTAAAATACCAAACATGAACAACAGGCCAAGCGAAGAACAAATACAATAGAATATAAATGATAATAGAACAGAAAAAAAACTTACCAGAGTATTCTTTAGAGTTATGCCATAGATGAACCACATCTTGTTCCTTAAAGGAGAAGACCTTCCTGTGTTTTTCCTCCTAATCTAAACATTCAAGGACCTTAAGACCTTCAAGGGAAGCCTAGTGATTTCTGGGATTCCAAAAATATTGGTTAGAAAACAATAAGTTTAAATTCTTTTAATGTCCGTCAAGATCCAATTGAGAATCCTCCACGGTATCTTGGTGGGTGACAGAGTGGTTAGTGAGTGGCTAGCTAGAAGGTCTTGAGGTTGAATTCTGGGACTTTAGAGTCTTTCTGTGTTTCACTCGTGGGCTTTGGTTTCCTTCCACAGTCTGAAAACATGCATGTCAGGTGGATTAACAGGGCTAAATTTATCCCCAGGTGTAAGTGTGTTTGTTTGTGTTTTCCTGCAATGAACTGGCAACCTGTCTAGAGCTTTCATCCTGTGATAGCTGGAATGGACTCCAGCACCCTAGAAACGCAACCTGAAAGGCGCAATATGCATTAATGTATCTGTCACATGCTTCAACTGAAACATGGAACATCCTCTACAAACTTCATATGTCTGTCCTTCATCTGGAAACCAGGAATGCTAATGTGCCACGCTGTTAGCTTAGCGCTAAAATACTCCCTCACTTCCTCACAGCTGCTAGCTAAAATAAGCTAAACTGTTGTGTGCTTTCTTCTGACACTTTTTAGAAATTTAGAGCCCAAACTGCAGGTTTGTAGTCCAATGACTAGTCTCAGTCTGCTTCATCATAATTGTACAGAATAGAGCTAACCTGAACAGGAAGCCCTTTAATTCAAATTACCCATAGAAACCGATAGCAACCGCTGACAGCTTTATTTTTAATCTCCTAACCTGTTTGTCTGTACCTTAATCTCCTAACTTGCTTGTCCGAATGACTGTTTTCAAATGTATTTCGCTTTTTAAGACAAGGGCTTAAGGCGTGAAAACGTGTATTGTATTGCCTTTAGTGCAGACAAACCACTGCCTGTTTGTCCTCCTGATTTGACAAGCCATAAATAACTGCTGTGAATGGATCGACCCACCTATGTACAGTTGTGTGAGTGTGTGTGTAAATGTGCTCACGGATGCGTTAGTACATGTGTGTGTTTTTATGGCTGTCAGGAACACACCCCTTTACAAGGCACCGGAGCTGATTTCCCAGAGAAGATCATTCTGAGGGCGCAATAGAGATTCCTGACACATATGTGCATGGTTACTGTAGATATGGCATTCCACTATCTACAGGGGATTTACTCAGCAGAGCATAAAGAGTGATAAACTTTTTCACAGATGACCTGACCCTGTGGGTGTATGGACAAAAGTACCTGAGCATGACATCAACAGGGACTTTAATGACACTACATTCAAATCCATAGACTTTAATCTGGAGTTGGTCGACCTATGCAGCTATAACAGCTTCCACTCTTTTTGGAGGGATTTTGGAGTTTCTGTGGGAATTTGTGTCCATTCATTCTTTAGAGCATTTAAGAGATCAGACACTGATGTTGGATGAGAAAGTCTCCGTTCCAGTTCATCCCAAATGTGCCGGATGTGTTGAGTCCAATCAGTTTCGTGGTCTGCTGAAGCAGTAATATTGACCTTCACTGGAAGTATGGGGCCTAGCCTAAACCCTGAAAAACAGGTGTGTCCCAATACTTTTGTCCACATAGAGGCTGAAAAAAAGTGTGACGCTTCTGTGTCTGTTGTCAGCTATTGTGTTTTGTTAGTTACTGTGTAACCAAAGACATGTTCCTTGAATGTTGTTGCTCAGTAAAGCCTTAAAGCAGGACTGGGCAATTAATTCCTTCAGGGGGACACATGAAAAATCTGAACTGTGTTGCAGGGCCGATCCAACAATAACTTTTTATTCATTTTCTTCCATTGTTAAACACAGTACATTTTTTTATATTAATAAGCTGCTACTGATACTCAGAAGTATAAGAATATGCAGTAGATAGTTTTGTACATTTGTACATGTATTAATTGTGGTGTAGATCGAAGAAGAAAATAATCCTATAAAACCCAGATTCAGATTGGTTAAAGACCGACATGGCAGGAAACAGTGTGAGACACGAATTGTGTCAATCATAAATATCATAATAAGAAAACAAAACGGCCAAAAATAAAAATATGAAATCCATTCATTGCTGTAAAAGTCAACTGTAATACAATCTTAAAGTGAACTGTAAAAAACAATAAGGGTTTATCAACACACAAAGCATTCATATTTGCTAAGTTAGGCTAAAATATGATTCTACAGAT
>JBBMFX010037124.1:0-11738 GCA_037832545.1 Rhabdalestes septentrionalis
GTAACGTAGCTCTGAGTAGCTCGTGAAGTCCACCCATCTGTGGTGATTGAGATGCACTCTGCTTGTATGAGGCTCTGTGCAACTTTCGCCCTTGTCTCTTTGTAAAGAGCAGGTAAAATAGTTTGACTAAAGTGTGGCCAGGATGGGATTTTATACTTTGGCTCCAGCATGTTTACTAACTTCTTAAAACCTTCATTATCCACCACCGAAAAGGCCCGTAGGTCTTTGGCTATATATTCACCAATGTATCTTGTGATTTTTTGTGCTCTCGCACTGTTGTGGGGGAGTGAGGCTGTAAACCCTTCTTTTATAGTCTTTTGGTCCGACTGGATTTTGCTCCTCGTACCTTCACGTAACTTTTCGGGGTGATGATTTAACAAATAGCTCCTCATGATAGTTGTGTTCCCCGACTTGTAGTTCACTACAGCCTGGCAGTGCCTGCTTTCCGTATTTTCTTTGTCTGTCACCTTTTCTTCTTTCTCATTTCTTTTCAGAGAGAAACCGAAGTGCTTCCACACATCCGATTTAAAACCCGCTTTAGGTTCAACCATTTCCATCTCTTTTCCTTCGCCGCTACTAAAAGCACCCGCCATTACCGCAACAGACTGCAGAGGATGATGGCCACGCATTTGCTGATGGGAATTGTAGTTCCCTTGTCATGCGACCACGGTAGTATCAAAAAAATGTGTTATTGCGGTACGACGGTATTTACAATACCGTTACATCCCTAGTGATAGGTCATTCTGAGCTGTGGCTCCGAGGGTATGGAATGCTCTCCCAGACAACCTGAGAGCTAAGCTTTTTATAGTGTTTTCTGTTTTGCTCATCTTCTGTTTTTACTCTGTGGTATTTTGAGATTTACTTAAAAATATAGTGCAATATCCTCAAAAGAACAAAGAAAAACAAAACAAGGAAACCGCGTTTAGCGTTCCACAAAACTTCATGACCGGAAAACGTAGATACAGGCTGTCGGTGCAGATCGTGCACACTAGTGATGTTACGAGACGTGCCGAGGCTTCAGAGCGTGTGTCGAATACTGGAGGGGGCGTGTCCGAGAAGCGCGTATCGAGGCTTGCTTCATTTAGGGGAGGAGCCAAAAATGATGACTTCTGAAGCCTCGCTGCCTGCTGTACCACGTGACTGCTTCAGGAAGTAGTTTAGATTTTGCAGATTTTCAGGCCCCATTCAAAATATGGGTTTTTGATAGTGTGTTGCGGTCAGAGGAGAATTTCCCCATGTGTGGGAACATTTTGAACTGTATTTTTCAGTGTTTCTTATTTTATTCAAATGTGAGATGCTTATTGTGTTCCAAGGAGTTGGGGTACAATAACAACACCTCATCCATGCTGAGGCATTACCATGCCTTGCATAAGAATAAGGAGGAGACTGGAGCTTCACTCAGACAATGCAAATAATTATAATATTACAAACACACTATCAAAATTTTACCATGTTGACTTTTGTTTATTGTGCAAAAAAGACATGTAACAGACACTGTATTTATTCTAATTTAAGACACAGAATGTGACAGCAGATGCCATTGTGGAGGTCCAGCGCTACCTTTCAGAACCAAATATAAGCAGGCTGGAAAACCCTCTGGAGTACCCCAATTTATCTAGTCTTGCTCTTACGTTTTTGTGCACGCTGGCATCTTCTGTGCCATGTGAAAGGGTGTTTTCAAAGGCCAGAGAAGTTGTGTCAAAAAAGGGAATCGCTTAAAATAAAAAACTGTTGGGAAACCTTTATTTCTGAATAAAAATTAATAATTATAAAAATGTAATTATACATCTGGCCAGTACTTGGTGTTGTGTGCTCATCAAGCTTCGAGTAATGAACCCTTTCTCAAACCAATTGGCCAAAGTGATTCGAAGCCTCATGAAGCTTCATCTCACCATCACTAGTGCACACCCTTGGATTAAAACGGAGGAACACAGGCCTGAAAAACAGAACAAGGGAAACAGATCATTGAAACAAACATTAGAACCACAGACACCATGGGGAGTAAAGACAAATACAGACTCAAAGACACTGGGATTGGCTGGGGTTTAAATAAGGGGAGAAAATGAGACACAGATGAACTAATGGGAAACAAGGAACATGTGAAACTAATAAGACTGGTACGCAATACAAATGTGACAAGAACACTAGGTAGGGGACAAGGGAGCTAAACAGAAACTATGTAGGGGACAAACTAGAACACTAGGTAGGGGACAAGGGACCTAAACAGAAACTGAACATTAATATAGGGACGAAGAGGAAAAAACTAATATTCAGGAGATGGGGAACGGGTGCAATGAGGTGGGGACGAGGTGACCGTCATACACTTTTACAATAAACACAACAACCACAGTTGTAATATAAACAGAAATACTGTTATTTCTGCATTTTAAAGGAAATTGGAAATAAATTTACCAGCTACATACAAGTATATAGCCCCCAATTTTTAGTATAATGTGACAATTTGTATTTTAGGCACAAAATTAAACAAAATGATACACTCCCAATTCAATAACCTCTAAAATCACACATACTGTCAGTAAAACTTTAGCTTCTGACATAAAACACATACACTGTGGGCCCACTTCACACTTACACATTAGGCCTAGTTACAAACCCCCAAAAACAGACTTGGCGCAGGTCTGAAACGTGGCTCGGGTACGGTGAGGCCAAAAAAAAAAAGACAGCTTCACTCACAGTGGAGGAAATCAATGCCAAGAGAAGGAAAGAA
Source organism: Rhabdalestes septentrionalis (assembly GCA_037832545.1). Taxonomy (NCBI): domain Eukaryota; kingdom Metazoa; phylum Chordata; class Actinopteri; order Characiformes; family Alestidae; genus Rhabdalestes; species Rhabdalestes septentrionalis. The sequence goes on from JBBMFX010037124.1 coordinate 2,729, forward strand.
AAGAAAACCATATACAGAACCGCAAATCCCAACTCCACAGTAATCCTCAGACTCGAATGTCTGCCTGTCCGGGCCAAATTCTGGTACTCCCCGCTCCGTTAGCTATAAGTAAACTGTTGCGGATTTCCTCTAACTCATGTTCCCGTTCCTATATTCTTGGCAAACAAGTTCACACTGTTTTTTCTGCAAGGGCTCTCCTGTGAAAAGTCTGAATATTATTTCTTTGCTTGGCATGAGTGGTGCTAAGCTAATTAGTGCCTTCTGTCCGTATTAGTTATGGGTCGTTCTTGAACAATTTGTTCATTTTGAATGAATCTTGTATGTGACTCGAGAAGATCGAGTTGTGTCGTACGAGTGATTAGTTCAGTCGAGAATGCGCATTTGCGCTACATCCTATAGTTTCTGTATTGGACTTATTGATTCAACTCAGTCTGAGCCGGTAACTGACAAGCGGTCACATGACAAAAGAACAAATTAGAGATGAACTAATCAATTCTCTTTTTGGCTCAGGTTGCATTGGTTAACATTACGGGTTTATCACATGATGAACCAACGACACAGACCCATAGACTCGAGAGATTAACTAATCATTTCTCTTTCTGGCGCAGGCTGCATTGGTTAGCTAATTGGGCTGTCAGGTGATGAACAAACGACTCAAACCTGAAAACTTGTCAGATAATAGGCAGGTGAGTGAATCATAGATTAAAGACATAGGTAAACAATCAATTAAACTTTTCTGTTTCTTATAGCATATATAGTTTTGTCGTGTTTGTAGTATGATCAACGTTTGTGTAAGTAGCACATGTGTTAGGGAAGTAACACGTAACATTATCATATTATGCTAAAATGAGCGAAATGAATGAGATGACTCAAAAAAAGATTAGTTCATTTTGCTGAACGAGACTAAAAGATCCAAGTCGGTAAAATGATCCGAGCTTCCCATCACCAGTCCGTATGTGTCAAGGGAATTCTCAAAGTGAAGCCAGAGAGAGAATCATCCTCAGGTGTCAGAGATTAACGGAAATGAACAACAGAGTCTTTTTTCTTTGCACAAAACATTCAGGAAAAGATTTAATTGCATTCTGCAGAATGGAGAAACAGAAAGGAAAAAATAGAACACAGAGACAGCAGTCACTTATCAAAAATCTGTTCTGTGCAGGCTGTGCATAGTGTCATGCTCCTCCCATTCATGGGTATGCAAACTCAGGCTCCTCCCACTGCGTACTCCCTCAACCAATCCTCAAGTCTTTTGCGGGCTTTCAGAGTGGGATTCTTTTTTCTCATAAATTCAATCTTACCAGTCACGAGTAAAGATAAACCAATATTTGACACAAAATAATATAAATAGCAAGCATTATACTCTGAGAACCAAAAATACTTAAACACTATTTAAGTAATTAAATATTTAATAGAATATATAATTATTTATAAAAAAATATATGAGCCAATAGGGCTGGGCGATATGGCCTAAATCTATATTGCGGTAAAATTTGAAGCATGTGCGGTAATGATGTATATTGCGATATCTTATTTTATTCTGTATATACATATATCAAAATGACTGTTTCAGAACATACTTACATACCAGATACATTGCAGCAGAATTAACACACTTTAAAAAAGTATAGAATGCCATTTTAAGAACATTTATTGTGCAAAACTTATTTTTATAAATTCAAATTTTTTAAATAAAATGGGTAACTTTTAATACAGGCATTTTAATTTGGCTGAAGTGTTTGTGGTTGGTCTCCAGCCTCCAGCTCAATGTGTAGTTTTGTTTATTTGCCAATGGGGGCAGTAACTATTCTCACTAGATTATTTACCTCTCAGCCATCTTGATTTGTAGTTCTACACTAAGAGCATTGTAGTTTTATATTGAAAACATTGTTTTATTCTTTGTAAAAAAATTTTATTGACATTATTGTTTTAGAAATGTGATGCCTCATGAATGTGCAGCGACCGAGCGCCAGGCTGAATGCCCATGTGGATGCTGCAAAAAACTTTCCTACATTGTGCCTTTGTGCAAGACACTTAACCCTCAGTTGCTCCAGGGGGACTTTCCCTGTAACTAATGATTGTAATTCGCTCTGGAAAAGAGTGTCAGCCATGTTTTTACTGATGTTGCCTCTGCTCATTTGCCGTATTTTGTCCAAACTGTCCCTCAGAAGGATGACTGATAATTGATATCTGGGATTAGCACTAGAATATAAGTGCTGAAGTTAGACAAAATGAACATAGTATTTTTGCTAAAGCTATTAGGTATGTCCATATAGGACTGGCTTATAACCTCATCGGTTTTATTTAATTGCTACTGATGAGTGATATTTTGCTGCCTTTGGGTGCTTGTCATATGATCCTACTCCTGATTACATTTTGTCATCCATTAAAATCCATCAAATAAAGCAATCTGTTTGAAGAGAAGAGGATATGCATGAAGTGTAACATTTGTGTGTCAGTGTAATATTGTCAAATGTAATTAAGCTTCTCTCTATGATTTGGTTATGCATTGTGGCATGATTGCTAATTCAAAAAATCAAGTGTCTCACTTTGACCTTTAATTTGTTTGGAACTAGTAATTAATATATTTTCAGTCAGTAGTTCCTGATCAGAAGGGTGTACCCTACTTACTTTAATGTACATAATTATTGGTTTTCCTACCCTCAACAGCTACAGGCTTTGCAGCCCATTTAAACACGAATGTTCTCCAGCTAAGTCCGAAAAAAAACACTTTTACCAGCAGTGATGGCAATAGCTCCAGATTTTTGTTGCCTGGCTTTGAAGCCTGGAGGCATAACCAACCAGTTATCACTTGATAACTAGTTTGGTGTTAATGTAACTAGTGTAACATTTAAACTGTGTTTGTGAAAGCCAGCTGGGTGATAGATACATTTGGAACATAAGTTGCATTAACATTAAATGGAAGCCTTAGGCATCTACAGAGAATAGACTTTAAACTGACCTTCATGCCAGTTAGGCTGTTGGTAAACTTGGAAAATAGAACTTGGAATTTTTGCCTCCCAAAAACCCACACTATATTAGTCATGTGGTTGTAATGTTATGGCGAATTGGTGTGTAATGTTTTTATATCACTCTAAACTAAGCATTATTCCTAATTCAGAATAGTCCTCCAGCCACATGTACACATCTTTTTGACTGCCATTGTGTCATAATCATCTGTGAACTAAAGCTATTCCCTGACAGAGTCGTCCTGAAGCCCCACGGTGTCCACACAATGAGAACTGGTTCGGCTGGGCTGAAATACACAAAAACTCACTCACCCAGCCAATCACAAGACAGAGACACTTACTCCCCTTCTTACCCTTACATTGGTTAAGTGCCTGGGGAACCAACACTGTACACTGCCAGCTTCAGCTCACCACGCCCCCAATCACCACTCATTTTCACCACTCACACCCAATCCAGAGTAAGTCATCTAGTAAGTCATCTGGTGAGGAGCTGTGTGGCCAAGATGGGCATGACGTAACATCATCCCCCCTCCCCCTCTATGATACTCATCTATGAGTTCTTGGCTGAGAATGTCCCGGACCGGGACCCAGCTATTCTCCTCCGGGCCTTCCCAACTGACCAGATCCAGATATTGGAGGTGTCCATGTCACCGTCAAGAGTCCAACAGGTGTTGTACGCAGTAGGCTGGGGCTACCTCAGTCTCGACCTCTCCCGGGAAATGGGCTCCTCCTCTCACTGGTCCAGCAGCCCTGCCTCTACAAGTTTAAACTGAGACACATGAAATACAAAATGCTGTGTAAATGCAGTTTAAAAGTTACAGGATTTACCTGTTCGAATGTTTCATACAGGCCCAAGAAGTTAGGGGACAGCTTACTGGATGGCGAAGTCCGTCTGAAGTCTCTGGCCGAGAGCCAGACCTGGTCCCCGCCCTGTATGCGGGCGCCTCCCTCTGATGTTGATTTGCCACCCTCTGAAATCGTCGAACTGCCCTGTTAACAGATGTGTAAGCCTGCTCCCACACCTGCTCAGCACTAAGTGACCAGTGGTCCACCTTCGGTACGCTTGACAAGGCACCATCCCAAGAGTATTGCAGTGGCTGACGCCCCAACACACACTCAAAGGGCATTACACCGGTCGTAGAGCGGCACATTGAGTTCTGGGCATCCTCTGCCCAGCCAAGGTACTTGGCCCCACGGTGCTGTTGCCCATGGCAATACGCCCGGAGGAAATTACTAACTTCTTGTATGGTACATTCAGGCTGACCGTAGCCCCCAGCTTATTAAAGAAGGCCTTCCAGACTCTAGAAACAAACTGAGGGCCCTGATCTGACAGAATGTCCTCCGGGAAGCCATAGGGCAAGGACACCCCCTGAAAAAGCACCTCTACTACCTCAGAAGCCAAGGGGAGAGAACCAAGCAGGAGGAATCTGACTCCCTTCGAAAAACGGCCGACCACTACCAAAATCACTGTGTACCATTTCAATACTGGGATATCCATGACAAAGTCGACAGCGATTTGCGACCACAGCCTCTGCAGCACCAGTATGGGCATTTTCCCAGCAGGGCACTGATGTGGTGATTTAGACACCATGCAGACAGTGCAAGACTTGACCATTTGCTCAACGTCTGTTCTTAGCATTTCCCACCAGTACTTCCGGCTCCATAACTCTAGTGTGTGATAGACTCCTGGGTGCCCCTGTAGCTGGCAGGGTATGAGTTAATTAAATTACCTTGGGGTGGAGAGCTTCGGGGACGTCCGATTTGGAAAAAAAAAGGGCCGATTGCACCTGACGAGAAAAGAGACATTTAGCCTGCCTGACACAGGTTATGGTGGTAAGTATAGACCTTAAAGAGAAATCTAGCTCCCTCCAGCTGATGTCGCCACACCTCTAGCACCATCTTGACTGCCAACAGTTCGCAGTATCATAATTTTGCTCAGTGGCTGTCAGTTTCCTCGAAAAGACAGCACATGGATGTAACTTATTTGGAAACCCGTAGTACTGTGAAAGCACCGCTCCCATGCCACTCCCGGCGTCTACCTTGACTATAAAGGGCTTGGCTGGATTTGGCAGTTGTAATAGGGGAGGTGACATGCATATATTCCAGGCCAGATGCGATAACCTAAAAAGGATACAGTATTGACGTGAAATTCACATTTTTTGGCGTTGGCATAAAGTTGATGTCGCAGGAGACCATGGAGGACCACCCTGGCATGCGCCTCATTCTTCAAATAAAGTAGGATATCGTCTAAGTAGACAATTATGAATCGCTCCAAAAAGTTCCTAAATACGTTGTTCTTGTATGCCTGGAAGCATGAAGGTGTGTATGGCATTACCTGGTAATAGTAATACCCAGAGTTGGTACTAAAGGCAATCTTCCACTCGTCTCCTGCCCTGATACGAACTAGGTTGTAAGCACTACACAAATCAAGTTTAGTAAAAATTTGGGCTACATGGACCTGCTCAATGGCCGGAGGAATGAGGGGGAGGGCGCCTCCTTATAATTTATACACGGTCTCAGTCCCCCATCCTTCTTTTTGTTGCTTGCATCTCCTTTTTGGAGAGCGGATACATTTTTGACGAGGTTGCTTACCAAGCAAAAGGTCTATTCAACACTCCCAGCGTTGGTGTGGAGGGAGAGCGGCTGCTCTAAATGTACTTAATACCTCTTCCAGGTCCAGGTAGGACAAGGGTATTTTCACAGGGGCCTCGGCAATGGGACTCTCTACGGAAATATTGGCCAGAACCGGGGCTCGATGGTTACTACACCGAAGTCCTCACTTCAGCACCCTCGCCTCACCCCAATCGAACATGGGATTGTGCACTTTTAGCCAAGGGAGACCCAAAATCATGAGAGGAAATGGAAGATCCACAATTTGGAACTGCAATGTCTCCTCATGATCTGGGTCTATTAAGAGTTTAATAGGAGCAGTGCGCCAGTGCCCTAATTATTTCCCCAAAAGTTTTCCATCTAGAGTGCGCACAGGGACTGCGTCTGGTAGTCTGTCAGTCGGGAGCTCCAACGTCCTCACCATCTCTCTGGACACAAAGTTACCAGCTGAACCTGAATTTACCAACAAAAAAACCCCCACAGTTTTCACAGCATTAATGGTACAAACATCCACTGCCATTTTAAATTGTCGGTGTACACTAGCTGATACTACAAAGCCTTTAAAATTCTGAAGCAAGGGGCTCAGACAACAAATGGCCCTTCTCTCCACAATACAAACATAGGCCCTCAGCAACCCTCCTTTCCTCTCTCTCTCCGAGAGCTGCTGTTAGCCGATGTCCATGGGTTTGGCCTCTGGACATTCGTCAGTGGGAACAGTGAGGCAGAATGTCTGGCTCAAGGTCCGCACTTTCTTTGTGCTGAGGGGAGGAATGGCCCCCTGATGTTGGTCCAGACAAATACTGAATGAGATTAGTTGGTTGAGGGTCTTACATTAACTTTGCTTTTAGCCCTTGTTTGTAGACGGAAAACAGTGCCAGGTCATACCATCCTGTTTCAGCTGCCAAAACTCAAAATTTAATTGAGTAGTCTGCTGCGGAGTTGCCCGCTTGCTTTAAACGCAGCAACCTGATGCTGCTGACCTGTCCATGATCGGGGAGATCGAACGCGACCTTAAACCTAGGCTAGCTTAATCATAGGCTAGCATGGCCTCTCCCCCTGCTGTCCAGAAGGCAGTAGCCCATTCTAGCACTTGCCCCATTAGACATTGGGTCATAAATGAAACCTTCTATTCAGGGGCAAGATCTGGTAAATCTGTGAAATATCACAGTTTTGTAAAAAACTTCCAGACGTTCCAGGATCTCCCCTATACCTTTCGGAAAGTGAGGCTTGATGAGGCGTCCGCAGAGACTGGTGGGTGGTTTGGACTGCCTCCACTAACTGCCCCACTATGGTGTTAAGCTGGGTGAGCCTGGTCTGATGCGCTGCCACCTGATGCATAAGGGGGTCTCCCTCAGGGGGGTAGAGATACGTCTGCTGCGTCCATGTTTGTTGGGGGTGTGGACATCTGTTACAGTGTCAGGAGCAGGGGAAGGAAGCTACACAAATGCAGTCGTAGTGATAAGGTTCTCTTAATTCAAGTTCAAATGCAAAACACAGTTCCCACGCACACTTGGCATGTTCACAAGTCCTTTAACAAAGCATGCACAAACAGGGGCTTCTGTCCAGAGGACTGTCGGCACTCTCCTCAAGTTGCTTGGTCCCACTCCACTTGGACAGCTTTGCACAGTTCTCAGTCTGCAAAAGCACACACATGATTAGCCTCACAAACCAGCAGTGTACTCACAGGGCGGTCCAAGGACTTGGAACCTTCTCAACAGCCCTGAAACTGCCAGGGCAATACCGTTTCAAAAGGAGCCTAGCCACTCCCAGACCAACCTACTCCATGACAGAGTCATCCTGAAGCACCACATCGTCCACACAACGAGAACTGGCTCAGCTGGGCTGAAATACACAAACTCACTCACCCAGCCAATCACATGACAGAGACGCTTACTCCCCTTGTTACCCTTACATTGAGGACAGGTGTACTTGTGATTAGGTGCCTGGGGAGCTTCCAGCTTCAGCTCACCATGCCCTTAATCACTAGTCACTCTCACCACTCACACCAGAGTATGTCATCTCCAAAAATTTTGGCAAGGAGCTGTGTGGCGAGATGGGCATGACATAACGGGCCCAATTTTTTGGGTCAATCACGCATTATCTGAAGTCAGAAATGCAGTTGTCTTTGGGGGAGGGGCCAGCGCAAAGCGCTATTGTGCCCATAGGAAAAGTGAATGTCACGCCTGGCATAAAGTTCAAATGGGTTGTCTTAAATGAGTAAATTAGTCATGGGTGTGTTTGGGGCGTAGCATGCAATAAACCAATCAGGGTTCACACTCTCACTCCCTTTAAGTCCCGACGCATGTTCCAGGGTGTGCTGTGTATAATCATGGCAGAATTTTGTCAAGAAAGATTCTCCATTGAAGAAACTGATTTGCTCGTGTGTGAGGTGAAGACACAGGAGCAAGTGATCTTCGGGGATGGATGGACGCCTCCCAAAGCCCAGTAAGTTACTTGTTATAAATTATCAGTGATTTCTCCAGTCAACTTAGTTTTGCAAGCATTATATATATATTACAAATAACCATGGTGTGATGTTTGTGATATACATTTGAATTTTATATTTCGAGGACTCCATTAAGTTTTCCTTCACATTAGAGTTTAGATCGGGCCCAGAAATTGAGACGCGACCCGACCTGAGCCCGTGCACCTTGTGCCCGAGCCCAGCCCGGCCCCACACATTACCTGCAATTATCGGCCCGAGCCCGATTTAAACCCGACACTTTTTTAAATATGTGGGCCTTTATAACACACGTTCTCAACTGTGGGTGCGTTCCTAAACACACACTCCGAGCACACTCTGGTCCTTTGAAACCGTTTGTAAATTCAGAGTGTGGATGGAATTATCGTTGGTTTATTCACTTTCAGAGTGTTCAGAGCTCAGGACACTCATGCTGAAGGGAGAAAGCAGCCGAACGTGAGGTCAGTCTTACTAAAAACAGCGGCAGACAGAGTTTATAGGAAATACACCAGACACATATGTTGTCTCTGCCCACGACTTGCTGGAAATGGTTCCATACCTCAGAATTTCCTCAAAACATGCTCAAAGTTAATTATCTCTTTTTTATTATCTTCTTCACATCTTCAAGCTCCATGTTGCACTTTAACCCTCTGGTTGTCCTCGTTTTTACTACCCTTTCAGCATCCTCGTGGCCAAAAATGGCCACCAACAGATTTAGTCTGTGATTTTTATTATATTTATGCTTTTTTTGCTATTTTCACTGCATGACGTGTTTAATTAACATCAGTACTTGTATAAAATATAAAAAATTCCATTCTTTTTTGTTTTTTAATCCTTCAAATACCAGTTTGTTTGCACTATGCACTTGTTAGAAAACCTCAAAAGTGTAAATTTCATATATTCTCAATGCTACTGGATTTTCTTGTGTTACTAATAGTACAGTCTGAGATATGTAACTGATTAACAACAACAC
>JBBMFX010037135.1:0-11737 GCA_037832545.1 Rhabdalestes septentrionalis
GCCTCTCTCATCTTTTTAAGTGGGAGAACTTGCACAATTGGTGACTGACTAAATACTTTTTTGCCCCACTGTATACTCTATGCCTAAGCAGGCATTACTGATTCTACTGTGCATGCGTCAAATTAAAACGCACATATTATACTGCACAGCTGTTTTTTTTTTACACATCTTAATAAACCACCTTTATGGAGCCTTTATCCTCTGCCTCATTCATTCAAATATATTAAGGTATGGTAACCACAGCAAAAGCAAAAGTAATCATCCTGTCAAATGAGTCCAATGTGTGACACTAGATTTGAAGCTACCATTGTTTTACTGACAAAGAGAAAATTAGAAAATAAAAAAATGTATCAACTTATATTAAAGAAATGTCACATGGTTGCTGGCTTGCAGCTCTGACATTGCAGGCCTTACCAAAGAAAATACAAGAACAATTTACAAGTAATGAATACTGGCCTGTATTCCATAATACCTTTGTCTATATGTTAAGGTCCTGGAAGTTCCTATAAGAAATTCTTTCTCAAAGGTCTTCACACTCAACACATCTGTTCACTGGAAGGTTCTTTGAAGCAAACAAGTCTCTGGGCAAATGAGAATGGATGTTTGCAGAAATTCCACATGCCTGTGTAACATCTACCTCATGTGATGTTCAGAATCAAATCAATGAAGCAGGAATTTGAAGGAACACAACTGAACAGAACCTGATGGCAGATATTTTCTTGTTTCCCTCTTCGTTTGCAAAATACATTTAGTTAGAAAACATATAAATGCATATGTGCCTTTTCTCATCAGAGTGATTTGAGTGAGTGGCTTCAATCACATTCAGTTTAATTGGGCTTTTAATGTATTCAATGTCACATAACTACATATACAAGTGTTAGCCCCTACACTTAAAACCTAATACATCTGTTAAGAATGGTCTAAATTGCACGTATTTATGTGGTTAACAATGTAAACTTATTTTTTGCCATTGCACCAACAGTTATAAAGAAAACAAAAGCAGAGATATCTTCTAAATCACCCATGTATGTATTGCAAGAATTCATGTGTTCAGTTGCTGGTCATCCCACACAATTTCCCGCATGCAACCCCTTCCTGTAAAAAAAAAAAACCCTTAACTGGAACCTGCGTCTTGCATCTCGCCTCACACCCCTGAGCATGCAGACCGTGACACTGGATATCAGATTATTTCACAGGATTCTCTGTAGATTCTCACAACTCTTGGTTATTAATACGCCAAAGCAAGTAAATTGTGGAGATTAGTTATTATTTTTCTAAGGGATTAAATTAATTTAAAAATCACATGTTTAGTTCATTCAACATCTAGACCATGGGAAAACTAAAACTGTCATAGACATGTTTGCAAACATTATATTAAACAATTCTAAAAAAAACAACACAATAGTAAATGTGCATGTGAAATTACACATCTGTCAAAAAGTCATGTTCATTTATGTGGTAAAAATTTTTCAAATTTCCAAACCTGCAGTGGGGGTCTATTGCTAGTGAAAAAACTAAGATATGCAGCAGATATGGTGTGAATCTGTGGCAAAGATCTTTTGTGAGTAGTAAAACAAAAACCTGTGGCAGATTAACCTATAACAGGGATCTACGGCGAACAGTAAATCTGAGACCCTTGCCAGAAAGGGGGGAAATGTGAAAATAGCCTTCCCAATCCTTGAAGTGTTCCTCCTAATAAGCGAGACACAGGGCCACAGTGGATGAGCACAGAGCAAGAGGCCTACATAGTACTGACTTGAGGCAGGACACATTAAATACTTGAGTAGTCTGTATGGAAGGCTGGATGCAGTGGTTGTAGGTGACCAGCTTTATTCATGAGTCTGCCTTAAAGGGTCCTACATAGCATAATAATTTACATGTTGCACTAAAAATTGTTGCACATGATTGTTGCAGTTCCTGGTGTGTGGATGCATGTGTTTGCTCATATGTAAGTGGTCAACTGCGAGATGTTGATTGTAGAGTCTGACAGCAGCAGGAAAGAGTGGCCTGCCATATCTCTCCTTCGCATACTGCAGGTGCAGCATCTTGCACTTGTAGTATTTGTGTAGGAATGAGCATTAACAGAGACATGAAGCCAAGGTAAGTTTTGTTACACCCATACACTGATATTGTGTTACCATACACCGACATGGTGTTACCATTTACCCCCTAATAGGGGTGCTCCCATTATGGCATTGGATTTTTATACTGAAAAACCTGTTCAATGCTGTCACAGTATTCTGCAGAATCCTCCTGAATTCAGCACCATCCATAATTCATGTGGTGAGGTGGTGGTCCCCACTCATGTACTCCAGCTTGCACTCCAGGATTGTGGATTGGTTGGTGTTGAAGGCACTGGAGAAGTCAAAGAACATGATTGTCACAGTGCTTCCAGCTTACTCCAGGTGGGACAGAAAATGACGTAGGAGGTGGATGGCAGTGTCATCTACTACAACAAAGTGGTTCCAATGATGAGCTAACTACGAGCCAAAGATAAGCAAGGACCAATCACTCCAGTGTGTTCATCAGGTGGGTGGCTAGCCTGTGGCACACAAGACATGGTAACCAGCAGTGGTGCCACTTGGCACACATTGTTATCAAGGAAAGTGAACTGCTATTGAACTGCTAGCAATTCCATTTGTGCAGGGATTCTTACAAGTGATTGCCATTGTTTTTACTAATTCCTCAATCACCCAAAGTGACAACGGCATGTGATGTTGTTCACTCTGCTACTGTGAAATGCCAGATAAAGCACCCATATGCTTTTATCCTCATCTCTGGTGACTTCAACCATGTGTCTCTGAACAGGAGACTTTCCACTCTCACACAGTTTGCAGATTGCCTCAGTCTATGTGCATAACACTGACACATTTACAGACTGTGTGACTGAGCTTTTCAACTTCTGTATTGGTAGTGCTGTACAGTGAAATTCATACACTGCTTCCCCAACAACAATCCATGGTTCACTAAAGATTTCAAAATCCGCCTGAATGAAAGAAGGAAGCAATTACTTCAGGTGACAAGGAGGCAGCCATGAAGGCAAAGGGGCACTTTTCTATAAGGTTCAAGGAGGGAAAGGACAACTACAGGAAAAAGCTGGAACATGGGCTACAACCAAACAGCAGTAGGTATGTGTGTAGGGGCATGAAGAACATCACTGGCTTCAAGACCAGCTGGTTTTACAGCAGATTTCTTCCTAGAATCTTAAGCTTCAGCACAACTCTCAATGCACCCTAATTGCAGTTCTCCATTCTACCCCTCTCCTTCTCATCCTCCCATTATCTTTCTAGCTTGAGCTTCCACCCCTTCTCCTCCTGCTACTGACTACTCTGACACCCATTCCACGAGTCTGTAGTGGCCAGTCCTGTGGTGTTCTGTGGTTGCAGCATGAAAGTTCCGGAAACAATGAAACTTTTTAAGAAAGATGGCTCGTGGTGGGTGAGGAACTGGACAATATGGAAACTGTGGCTGAAAAGAAAACGTTGTCTAGACTTCAGTCCATCATGGACAAGGCTGATCACTCAGCTGAATGATAAACTTAAATGAATGATGCAGTAATAAATAGAAGAACATGTGTTATTCTCTTCTAATGGTTCAACCAGAATGGTTGAAAAAATGATTACATCAATTTCACACACAACTTCTTTTGCCCTTATTGTATTACAGTGATATGGCACTGTGCAAAGTGTAGAAAAATAACTTCCCCACAATTAACTGCACCTCTACTGCCAGTGTGGTGCATGGACTTTTATTGATCAGTTCTACTCTGTGTTTCTTCACTTTAGGACACTGGTGAAGAGATTCTGAAGCAGCAGACTATGCTGTTTCAAATACTGGGCTTCTTTAAGCAACAGGAGGATTCTTCACAAGCTTTAAGCCAACTATCTGATACATACTGCATGATCTGATTGTGAAGGTCAGTTTGTCTCATGTGAGTAAGAATAGTGTATATATATTTAATTATAAACAATCATAATTATAAAACAAATATTATGCAATTATTTAAATCCAGTCCTGTCATTCGCTTGTTTCGTTTGTTCTCTTTCTCAATATTTTGACACATCTAAAAATAATGACATTTTCTTGTGATTTCAACATCACAATCATTTTTTTTATATTTTGAAAAAAGACTAGGTTTCTGAAAAATGTTACTTATTTTGAGATTTCGAGGCATTATGCTGAAATTCAGTAATACTATACCACTGATTTGAAATGCCACGTCAAGCTTTTGGAATGCCATGCAATTTTTTTCTCTTCTAATTGGTCAGCAATAAGTCAATGAGCCTTCGTAAGCCATATATTGCTTAAATAGCTGCTTTCAGTGAGTTTTGCAACACATGCCTTGAAATATATCCATAAGACAAAGTAGTTGTTTGCAATGCATTACATGAACACAAAACAAATACATTTATGTCACATTAGGTCTCTTAGCATGTAACACAGCAAGTGTGGAAATAATGAATCAGTGTTTTACCTATAACTTGGTTATTGCTTTTCCATTCGATAAACTGTAAAATATGAACCATGTCATATGAATAATGAATATGGCATGGTGAATTGGTCTTTTGTACAAAATTAGATTTTAAATTGCTTTCATGATTGAATATCTAATACCGAAGGGACTCAAGGCATCTCAAATTTGTCCCAGTGTGTGAGAAGTGGTGCAGTGATGAGATTGAACAACGCCAACCTACCCCTCCCCTACCAACCACCATCCCAAACATAAATCAATGGCATAAAATGAATATTTCTCCAACCAATGGAAGCTTTTAATGGGGTGTACAAGGAGGAACAAGATCACATTTCATTTCCCAGTCTACACTTTTCTTTGATAAACTGCAAAATTATTGGCTCACCTTTCCCTCAGGCCATCAATCATCCTGCATTCAAATATCAGCATTGCCAGCGAGAGACATGTGAAGTGCTGATGAGCTGAAACCATTGTTACGGTCTCCTGTTGCGACTATAATCCCCATTAAGAGAGCACATTTTTTACACAAGAGCATAGGGTGCAGTGACGGGAAACAAAACAGACCATTTTGTTGTAGTTCCATGTACATACAGGGCACATACATACACACACACACGCAAAAGCAAAAAAATACATAATTGTAAGCATAATCAAAGAGGATTAGAAAAGTGTAGACAACATATAAACATACAGACATGCATATAAAATGTTGGAGCCAAATTTAATTAGAATTTGCTTTTGGTTTATACTCTTTTTTGCTTGAGAATTTCTGGCCTTAAGGCTGGAACATTCATTTTATGTCAACTAAAATGTACAGATAAAATGGTGTCTTCCACATGATTCTTAGAAGATACCTGGAAGATGGAAGATAGCATAGTTGAATAGTTTTTACCGGTTTAACCTTAAATTTGAAACTTGACTGGAATTTAGAAAACCCCTTTTTTCTACTGGAATCTGGAATTTACACCCTATACATTTATTAGGGGTGTGCAGAGCCACTCTTTGTATCTGTATTTGTATTTGTTAAAAGGGAAAATTATTTGTATTTGTATTTGAGTCAAATTGTTACGGGACACGGCGCGAGCCTTGCCCTGTAAACTACCTCTTTCAAGGGAAAGGGATCCAGACCACACAGGGAACTCCATGCTGGGGGTTTTATTAAACTCAAAACAAGATCACAACATAAACTGGCTTGAGGGCCGCAAAATGGAACTCAGATACAGGATACATGCAGGGATGAGACGAAGGGATGAGGCGAAGGACACATGAGGTTTTACACACCAAACAGAACTTAAGTACTCTTCCTAACAAACCTAAACAAGCACTAGATGGAACCCAAACAAGACACGTGTCTAGGCTAGCTAACCCCCCTCTAAGGGGTTCTAGGTGATGTAGTTTTCCCCTCTCATGGGGGCCTAAGCTAGCTAACCCTCTCGCAGGAGCCCAGGCTAGATAACTCCTCTCTAAGGGGGTCTAGGTGATGTAATTCTCCCTTCCCGCGGGGACCTAGACTAGCTAACCCCTCTCCGCGGAAGCCTCGGTGGTCTAACCCCTCCTCACGGAGGTCTAAGCGAGCTAACCCCGCTCCAAAGGGACCTAGGAGACATAATCACTCCTTCCGGAGGCCTAAGCTAGCTAACCCCTCTCCCAGGGGACCTAGTTTGGCTGGGCCCTTAACTGAGGTCATTTCTTCAGGAGACGGAGCAGCAGGGGCCCGTAGTAGCTGGAGTTGAGCCAGACTCTCCAGAGCCCCCAGGATACCGAGCTCCAGCTCCGCCACTCGGCCGGGCTCAGCCTCTCGGTACGCCTGGATCTGCTTCAGGGTTTAGAGGGCCTCCTCAATGCAGAGCTCCAGCTCCGTCGCGAACGCTTGGATCTCCAGCTCCGTCACGCCATCACCTCCTGTCTTGTTTGGCATGGACTCCTTTCTCCACCGTGGCGATGTGGGTTCGTGCTCCCGACTCGGTTAGCCGCAGCGCTTCGACCACCAGCTCTGTCACACATGCACCTCCCGTCTTGTTCGGTGTGGGCTTCTTTCGTGCCCCCACTGGTTTGGGGCGGACACGTTCTCTGACCTGGGTCGCGTGGCTTCGAGCTCCGACAGTTCCGACTCAGGGGTGGTGTCGTGCTTGGTCTGCTGCGGCGCCGACTTGGTTAGCCGCAACCCTCCGAATGGCGCTCGTCCTCTGACTCCAGTTGGAGTTCTTCCCAGGGCAGCTCCCATGGCTTGCTCTCTCTCTGGAAAAATGAGAGCTCCTCTTTAGCGTCTTCCTCTCTCCGCATCTCCCTCCAGGCAGAATGTTCCTCGTACAGAGCGGGGCTTCCGTCCTCGGGTTCTTTATCGAAATCCGCGAGTACAAACGCTGCGGCCTAGTGGTTTTCACGATCGACCCACGACTTTCTGATCGCAGGGAGAGTACCCTAACCATGCGAGCGTGTGACCGAGGAGGAGGCGGTTCCCAAATACATATATTTTCATAAGTATTTTTTCTGAAAACTGCCTTTCTGAATACCGTATTCAGATTTGGCCCACCACTAATATATACAGTACAGACCAAAAGTTTGGACACACCTTCTTATTCAATGTGGGTTTTTTTATGACCATTTACATTGGTAGACTCTCACTGAAGGCATCAGAACTATAAATAAACACATGTGTAGTTATGTACTTAATAAAAAATAAACTCAACAAAATAGCCACCCTTTACTCTGATTACTGCTTTTCACACTTTTGGCATTCTCTCAGTAAGCTTCAAGAGGTAGTCACCTGAAACTGAAACTGAAAAAAGAAAGAAATTATTATTATAATCAAATTCAAAAGATATTTATTTGGCATTCAGAAAATGGCCAATATCAAATAACATATGAAAAAAATATTTTCCTTGGCCCCACTAACGAACAGCCTAAAAGCAAGAAAGCTTAAATATGATATCTTCTCTCATAGAACTAGTGAGGTGCTTGAATAAATTGCATTCAGAACAAGTGCTTTAAAAACTGGTGAAAGATAAACAATATTCTCTGTAGGCTTATTACAAAATAGTGTATCAAACTGTAATCAATGAAAAACCTTTTTTTTCTTTTAAACACAGACAAAAATAAAAAAATGTTATACATCATAGCACATGATGTAAACAGAACAAAATTTTACATCTGCATTAAACCAAGCCATTCACCAAGTGAGATTTTTGATCGCAGGGCGAGCGCCTTAACCACTAGCCCACCAGCTGCACTCAGAAAGAACAGGCTTTAAATAAATGAAACCTGATGTTGAGACAAATTTAAAAATACGCGGACACGGCAGACATTCTGACTCTAATCCAATCTGGCACATGGAGGACGTGGTTGCGCCATCTGCGTCATGATTGCGCCATCAGTTTTGGTCCAAAAAAAAACCATTCAGCCGAAACCGAAAGTGCATTTTTTGCCATTTTCGGGCCGAAAATTTCAGTGGCCGAATTTTCGGTGCATCCCTAATAGATACTGTATGCATACTAGTGTTGATTTTGGTGGCCTGTTTTAATTTTAGTTTTAGTCTAGTCTTTGCATCAAGCTGTCATTTTAGGGTTTTATTAGTCTTAGTCACGTCCAGACACTTTTTAGTCTACTCAAGTTTTTTTAGTCAAGTAGTTTTAGTCAATGAAAGCTGTATTTTAGTCTTTTTTATTAATGCAAGTCAAAATAGTATAAGTACTTCATAGAATAGACAAAATCTAAAATTTCAGTCAAGCTTATTTCACAATTCGATTAAGGTTCTCTGATTGCATTGTAGGCTCAAGAGTTCTGTACATCCATTCCAGACATAGAAGACACTTTGTGTGTGTCCCAAAAGTTTTGTCCACCCTAGATACATTTAATTTACATTAGAGCTTAGATCGAGCCCAAAAAATGAAACCTGACCCGAGGCCGTGCATCCCGGCCCTAAACGATTTAGACATGGACCGTTATAACACACATTCTGAACTGTTCCTAAACTGACACTCCGAGCTCCGAGACACTCAAATGCTGGATAATGGGCCGCCCCTAGGAGAGTGGCAGGAAATTTCGGGACAGGTTCGGGCAGATATTCTAAAGTCTAATTCACAGTGCCTCTCAGTGGACAATAGTACTGGGACATAACGTCGTTCAACTCTAAGGTTGAGCGTCCATTACCTTTTTCTCTCCTCCCTATCGTGCAGGAAATAACGTCTCGTCTCGTTTTAGTCAACGAAAATTAAGAGACGTTTTAGCATAGTTTTTATCTTATAAACCACATTTAGTCTCGTTCTTATTCTTCAACAAAACATTATTTATTTCGTCACATGACCAGCATTTACGTCGCCTGAAAAATGTTCATTGACGAAGATATTTTGTCATAATTGACGAAAACAACACTAATGCATACACAAACATGCATATAACATACACACACACACACACACACACACACACACACACACACACACACACACACACACACACACACACACAATCTTTTGGTAAGGATAACTGCAGCTTCTGAGTGTTAAAAAAATTAGTCTCCTCCTGATCTTTCAAGTATGTGAAACCAAGAAGGTAAAACCACGAGAACAGTGCACTGTAATACACGTTTTTTTCTGTTCAGTGTTTGGAGCCCAAAATAGCTAGTCTCACTCTGGGAAATGAGAGTCATTTTTCGTACTGGAACCAGCACAATGCTCTACTGGCAGGATAAACATGACCTTCTCTTCGGAAGCCATAGCCCCAGGCATTCTAGTTCTCTAGGAAAGAGTCGGCACTCAGACTGACCTACCATGACCAGACACTCACTGCAGGGAGCTGTCACTACACCGAGTCGCCCTGTGTTTCTGAGATATACACCTTCGTCCACCCAGGCAGTCCTGTCGCTGCTGGACCAGTACAAACACTCGATGCAATCAACACAACTGGTGACCAGGCTGAATTACCTGCGTCCTCAAAAAGGAAAGCCATGGCCTGAGGTTGCAGTCAATTCAATTTCCATTTAGTCTGCACAAAATTCACTCAAAATCGGAATGGTTTTGACTGAAATTGGTTTGATCCCAACCCCAGTCAGGGCCAGACTGAATCACATATTTGCAGGGAAAGGATGCTGTTGCAAGAGAGTGTCATAAAAATTGACATTTACTTTCTGACTTGTGTAAACATTTTGAGGCAGTCCAGTGCTTGCTCAGACTATTTAATGTTGGTTTAAAATCCAGGAAAAGTTGTTTTAGTTGTTGTTGTTTTTTTATTTTATATCCAGTCCATACATTCCATATGTGTTGCAAAACCAATTGTTTCAAACCGATTAGACTCATTATGTCACAAAAACCCGAACAATTATGTTGCCCACATTGCAGATTAGTCACACATGGGCAGTATAAAAAGTGCATGGCAGAACACAAAATGGATACATTTACATTTAAATTTTAACTAAATGGATGGTATTATTTGCCCTGTATGATTTGGTGTTAAATGTTACTTGTCAAAGGTGATGTGTTTTTAATACAATATTTGGCCCTTGCATTAACCCTTTTAATAAAAATGTGGTTTTCCTGTTTGATATAGCTCCAAGTCCGGGAGAGATTATATTTCATACCCATACAAAAACAGCCTGCTTAAATCTTAGGGGAAATAATTGGTTTGAAAATGGCCAAGAAAATATGAATGAATCACACAAGTGTGGAACCATGGAAAAACATGTTCTTAAACAGGATAATCTTGCCAAATGTATCATGTCAGGGTATGCTGCTAAGCTCATTCTGTGACAGGGTAAATAAGTATAAGTCCCTTAAGTCAGCTACATTGTAAAAGCATACTTTAGATAAGGACATAGATATGATAAACCAAACGTCCTAAATTTTAGCTTAGCATTGAATCTCCATATTTAGGTTTTTCTGTCGATTTTGTAATTGGATTTTGTTTAGAATTTGTTTTATATTGTTCTTGTCTCTGTGTGTATGTGCAGTCATAACTTAAGCAATTTCTTAAAGGATCATTCAAACTTTCTGATTCAGATTTTAAATCCCCCTCCCACTTTGCTGTTTGTTCTGAAAACATACATTTTCAAAGAGGCTTTTCCAATTGTTGACAATTATAAGTTTGATGGATCCACAGGCGTAGCTGTAGTGTATTGGAATGTTGTTGTATTTGCCATGTCCATTAGCAATAAAACAAGTTTTGACAAGAACCACGAGGCAATAAAGCTGCTCCAAATGTTATTTATCCATGAATATGTCTATTCTGGGACAGACTCTCCCCTTTGAGTGTCTCCTGGTGAGCAGAAGGAGTTTAACCTTTTCTCAGAGCACCTTGAGAATCCATTTTCAATTAGTTGGCTTGTTACACAAGGCACTAACCTTTTCACAGATTCATTCAGCGTGTAAGATTTGGCTAACACTGTGCCATCGCTCGATGGTGACACTCGGAGGACTAATGGTGAGAAATAAAGAGAAGACCCATGAGGATGTGCCTGCTATACTTCAATGATGGAGCTGAATGTATTGCAACATAACAGGCATAGCTGGGGATTTAGATTCAAAGGACCACATTTTGGCATTTATAGCAAAAGAAAGGTTAACCCAGTAGGATGGTGAGTTAAGAAAGTTATTGACCTGAAGTTGTGATAGGTAATGGTCTGAACATCAGTTTAAATGTAATTTTCAAATCTTAATTGCTTTACAAACAAATAGATTACACTTATCATCTGATAATGGTGTCTGTATCATGTTCTCCTCAACGTCTCGAGTAGTATTTGCACAAAATATTTTCCACATGTACGGCTTTGCCACAAGTCTTGGAGGTCTTCAAGTCAATGTAAGGGAAAAACCTGGATGGAATGGATGGAAAACATTTGATTGCTGAAATGTATTTGATTGTTCAAATATTAGAAGAAATGACCAACACATTATATTTTGGTGTGTGTGTCTGTGTCTGAATGTGTTAACCATTTCCTGTTCACTGAAATGTTTTCGATCCAGTGTCTTGGAATTTGATAGAATTGCAAAAGATCAGTAGCATCATTTCTTACCTGCTCTCGAAAAAAAGGGAAGAGAGTTAAGGAAGTGACGCAACAGCTGATATAGTACATAATCATGGGAAGTGTAAACCCCAAAACATAAAAATACTAAATAAACTATAGCCAAAACAACAGGATTTTGTGTGCTTATATAAAGTAAATACACTCAACAAAAATATAAACGCAACACCTTTATTCCTGCTCCAATTTTTCATGAGATGGACTTAAAGATCTAAAATTCATTCCAGATACACAATATTACCATTTCTCTC
>JBBMFX010037146.1:2500-11737 GCA_037832545.1 Rhabdalestes septentrionalis
ACATTCGAATCCCAGCCCTGGAAGTGTGAGGCAACTGTGCTACTAACTGCACCATTTCGATTTCCTGTTAGTAACATTAGCTTTGTAGTTCCAGTTTGAAGCTAAAAAGGCAAACTGCAGTCGCCAGGCATGTCTGATCAGCTGCATTTGGAGAAAAGGGTATAAATAAGATCAGAAGATTTAAAGGAATTTTATGTGAACTCCCAACCTGTTAGCTTCACAGCTAATTTTTGGTCTGCCCTTTTTGTGGCCTACCTTGCAACAGTGCAGTCTGGGCCAAACTGTGGTTTGGCTTGACATCATCTACTGCTGTACGTACTCATATGCTCTCACCATGTCTTTAAGTACATCATCTCAGAGCTTCAGCATCGTTAGCAGCATTGAGGGGCTTTTTCTTCAGCTATTCATCACAGCAGCTCCACAACCGCAACACCAACAACCTCAACCACCCAAGAGCTTGTACAGAAAATGTGTCTCTGCATTGTTATCCTGCCTTGAAATGATTATGCACATGCAAAATCTCATTTCTTTTGGAGAAGCATGTTTTGCTACATAAATCTTCGATCTATATTTAACTGCATTGCATTTTTACCTGCTGCCAAGGCCCTCCAGAAGTAAATTCAGGTCAGTAGTCACTTCTGGACGTTGCTGTAGATGCCAAGTGCATAGTAAAAGTGTACTTGTCCTTTTGTTGATAGTTCTGACCATCTTTCCTATTGCCCTGGGAACAGACCGCTTAAGCCTAAGGGTTTGTTTGGAGTTTGGCGCCAAAGGTGACTGAACAAGACATGCGGTTGTCATAGGAAACAAAAACAAACCGGCTTTGAAGTGCATGTAATGATGCATTTCAGTATGTAACAGGAGGTTAAGGAGCTGTGGGGTGTTTATATACCAGTCTTTATACATTTATCTTGACTTTTTTCTTAGATTTGCCCTAAGGCCTGGAATTCATGACATCAGCAGCTACAATTACAGTTCCGAAAACAGTAAGATTTTATTAGAAACTTTTCTCTTTTAACTTCACCTGGTGTACAATTACAACCTGTATCCCATCTGTTGATGCTCAGTTTACGGTAGTTAGCCAGTGGGCCACTATCAGTAGATTGTTTCCATCCACAGGGCTTTGTTTGGGTATTTTTTTGTGGCAGACCACTTTCCATCTATACATGACAAGTAATGAGCCATTCTATACACCCGTATAATGGACCTACATGATGGACTGATCCTATAAAGTAAACAGTAGTGCAGTACTTGTACAAGACAGAGATTTCTTCTAAAGTCGCCAGTGGATGCAAGTCAGAAATTTCAGACCATACATGAGATGTTTAGAAGCCCTCCCCATGCATCACCAATACTGTTAATAACTGATTTGAGTTTTTAAAAGTGGTTTCACATGCAATTCAATTGCCAGCAAAGAACAAACATATTTTAAACCTCAGAACCAATCAGAAAAAAACACAAAAGCTGTAAAAACCTCCCACATGTGGGTGACGAAACCCACAGAGTACGAGGGTCCGAAGAGTGGCCGACTATCTTCATTCAACATGCCATGTTTTACCACTCACACACATGCAGTTGTTTGGGTGGTGGACCGTTTTTTGACAATCATCATTATAGCGTGATGAAGTATAGACCTCCACTAGCCTAAAATCTATAGACAACACTCCCACTGATAAAAGGCTACTGGATGGAAAACATAAAACATCCATCATATTATAGCCTTTACCTGTACGGCTGCAAGGTGAAACTAAGGCGGGGTCTCTGATAAAGTGGCCAGGGAACAGTAAAACTGTGGGACATTTAGACAGACGCTACTGATACCTCGGAAAATGTGGTTTTAAGCTGCAGTGTCCTTTCCAATAGCCAGCACCGTTCCAGCAATAATAATGCTTTCCCCATCT
Source organism: Rhabdalestes septentrionalis (assembly GCA_037832545.1). Lineage (NCBI taxonomy): Eukaryota > Metazoa > Chordata > Actinopteri > Characiformes > Alestidae > Rhabdalestes > Rhabdalestes septentrionalis. The sequence goes on from JBBMFX010037146.1 coordinate 4,402, forward strand.
CTTCCAATGGCCAGGAAATAACCTGATGGTACAAGTTTGGGACGCTGTCCTAAGCATATGCCCAGACCTACAATCCCATGACATTCATTCCATCTGAAAACACCACCTTGTTGTCTTTCGAAACGCCGGCTAGAACAAGGACCCCATAATCCTTTGGGGCCTCTGACCATGTCAATCAAACATTCCTCTTCATAAATTTACATTTGTTATGAGTGATGCAATGCCCCTTGGGAAGTTTTCTTGCGAAATAATAGCAGAACTTGTTTGAGACAAGTAAAACAGCACTTTAAAGCCCGGTGCGTCTGTTTATGAGAATAATTAAACTGCATTCCGGGGCCTGTTGACAGTAAAAGTGTTTTTATTTAAAGATTTTGGCGGCAAATTTTCCTGGGATCAGAACCTCTGGTTGAGATGGCCTTCCTCTTTGAACATTCCTTTATTTTTTGCAAGCCTTTCCCCTTTTAAGGCCATCAAGTTCCTGGGATATGGACTATGTGCCGATTTTCTGACTTAATAGCTTCAGTCACACCCAATACATCTCTCTCTCTCTCTCTCTCTCTCTCTGTTTGCATTCAATCAAATAACTTCAAGATGGAGCTACAGCAAGCATTTTCAACCTTGGCCAACGTTTACGTAAATCAACTCCCGTGACATGGACTGGTACAGCCTGCCAAGTATTCCTGGATCACCAAAAGTGCTCTCAGGGTCCGCTATATTTTTTCATTTTATGATTGCGCCGCACATCCTCATTGACCCGGTGCCGAATTTTCACACAACAGCCAAAACTCATACGTCACTAAGGAAACAGTCCATCAGGTGGAAGAGTGGAGCTGCCTTTTTCTCTGGTAGTGAAAACACCCCAGCATCTCGCTGCAGGATCTGACAAGGTCCGCACAAATCAGCCCAGCCAGCTCCTCCACTGTTGTTTCAGCAGCTGAGACTAGCATAACACCCGCTGGAAGCTTAATCGCATTTAGGGGCTGCTGTTTATGCATCGTCCCATCCCTTCAGGGACACAGCGGAAGAGATGGGACGATCCAAGCTGGCAAATGATAGTGAATTTCTGGAAATTTAACACGGATCCAGGACTGGGAGTAATACTGACATCAACAACATCAAATCAAGTAACTATTCAGTTTATGGATAGGAGCCACAAGCCCCAAGGCTGGATGTCCTTATGTACACTCACTTATGTACACAAACTGGAGACCCATCTTGTACTCACATTCACTGAACGCTTTATCAGAAATGTTATCTTGTATTCCTCCAAACTGGCCACTTTATTAGAAATGCCTACCTTGTTTCTAGTCAACGGTCTCTGACCAGATGGTGGTTCTGATAATGTGGACATTAATGTTCTTACCCCAGTTCAGATGGAGTTCAGTGTTCAATGGCATTAATAAACATACACCAAACGAAGCCCTATCTGATTCCATGATGCTGTCCAAGATGAATGAAACACATCAAAGGACAAAACTGAAGATGACACAGATCAAAGGCCACAGATCATTATGACACAGATCAAAGGGTGAAATCTTATTTATAAATCAAAGATCATACACTTGTACAGCAAAGGCATGGCTGTGGTTTAGGATGCCGCTTGGTATCATGTCGGGTGAGGGTGGACACTCTAGCAAGAGCCAGCATAGAAGGAAATAGACATTTAATATATAAAGTTCAAGTTCAAATAAAGATCCGGAGAACCTTCACTTCAAGCAAACTCAAAACAAACACTGGTAAGGGGACTCCGCTGCAGAGACGACTCTTCTTGTGACCCTTTAGCAAACCCTCTGTCATACAGGGGTCAGTACCAATGCTCCATGCTCTGTGGAATTCTCTTAATGCAAAGAACTTAACCCCTCATGCCTGTAACAAAACAGAGGAAAGAGACACACAGAAGAGTTACAAGTTAAGTACCAAGCTGCAGTTGTTAACAAAGGATCCAGCCGTGTGTCGCACAGACTCACTTACTGCCACATCACGAGTAAGCTGGAATCGCTTGGAAAGTCCTTCAAGGATCACTGCCTTCTTCCCCTTAAAGTGAATACTCTCAAACATACCTATAAACATTCTGAGGTTTAAAATGATTCTGTGGTTCGGCTGGCCTTTAAACCCACAAGTAAACACAACAGCCAATCACACGACAAAGACAATCAACTCATTAACAAGCATCACAAGACAGGTGGAGTAGCTAAGGATCTAACAAAGCCCCACAACTCACACCTCTCTTTTAAAACCCCAGTAGAGGTTAATGTTTTTACATGTTTTTTTATTGCATTTTCTTTCAAATTAAAATTAAAATAACAACAATAACTTGCATCACTCTGTGTTTTACAGCTTTTTCTGTTTGTTCTCTAACATTGATAAGCAGTATCTACAAAAACTCATCTGTTAAGAACAATTATCAACACTTTGAATCTCACTTTTCATTGTAGTTTGAACAGGTGACGTAAATTTGTACTTAATTTATTTAATAATGAACATTGTGTGGTAGTTGCTGAATAATTCATAATATATAATGAAAAAGTCACATTAGATATTGAATATATTATAGCAGATTGTGATTAATTGTAGTAAACATTGGGTAATTAAAAGTAGATTCATACATTTTAGTATTTGATAAATCATTCACAGTAGATGCTGAATAGTTTGGGGTTTTGGGCCCCAGTATTGGGAGGGCTTTTTTTCATCGAGTGCATCTCAGATGTGTTAACATCTGGCTAAAATGTGCCTCAGATCACCTCCTGAAGTGGTCTGCCTCATCAGACTGAAATCTATTTAAAATACGTCTCTGCATTTTTAAGTAGAGGAGATCCAGAAATAATCCTGATTCTGAAGACACATGACACAATCAGGTCAAGTGCAGAGGAAGTGTGGCTTGACTCAGAATCAGAAACAGAGTCTGAAAACTTTATTGATTTCTCATGCTACAAATGCACAGTAACACAAGAACAATATAAAACTAGAGTATAAAGTAAAAATAAGTATTCTGCACTAAACACACTCTACTATGTACACACAAAACTGGGATCAGAAAGAGATGTGGATATAAATACGACAGATGAATTAATAAAATTACTGGTGGAGTAGTTTGCTAATTAGCATAAATAATGGTTTGGAGTTGCTCTCTGTAACGAGTCTGTTACTACTCTAATAATGATACAAGAACTGACACTGCACATTATAATACTATTGCTTAAGTAGGGCCATCCAAAATGATATAGTGGCATGTCAGAGACCATTAAAAAACAACATCAATTAAAGATAAAAGGCCATTTGTCTGCCAGATGAGGATGAGCTTGAGGCTGCAGCCACTGTAAATACATGCCGTTTTCCACCGTGCTAAGGAGGGAATTATATAACTGCATAACTGCAGCAGGGTTCCAAAATTCAGATGCACATGGTCAAAGCCTTGCCTGGCCAAACAGTGGCATCTGTGGGGAGTGTGCAGAGGGAAAAAAGATCTGGCTCAGCTGTGCAGTCAGATCAGACTGACACCTTCAGTCTTTTTACTCATGCAAGAGATGCTCACATTCTTTTTACTGACTTTGATGTGCCGGGAAAAAGCCTAATTCCCTTCCTAATCCTGTCTGTGTGTTTTTAAGTTTTACGTCTGCAGATTTACCATTTATTAATGCCAAACAACCTTCTTCTAAATGACCAGCAGGTACTATTTTCAGGACATGGGAGATATCGAGCTTTTTCACTGGCACAACAAAACCCTGCTGTACCGCACACAGATGTTTTTCAATTACAAAAATAAAGCGACCCGTACCCGAGCCTTAACCGAGCTTCTCAACAGCAGAGCTAAAAGCAGGCTGAGCAGAAGACATCCCTCTTTACTGATTGGTCGAAAGCTCACCATAACAGTGCAAGAAGCCATTTTTGTTTATTGTCCATGCAAACAAATACAGTGGAGATTCAAACAAGGGAGTGCAAGCACTACTGTCTGTTTGTTCTGAGTTTTCTATGACACTAATAAATGTATTTTGAATGCTGTGAGAGACGCAAAGGTGATTCAGGTCATCACTAACAAGTTGGCTGGGTCAGGTTTTCATCACATGGCTAAAGAATGCAAAGTAAAAAACAAAAATCAGCTCAAACATGACTATACAAAATAAAAGAGCCCAATATAAAAAGCAGTTTTGACAGAAACAAAACTTTGCACCAGTTCGACTCCATGGACTGCATAGTTCTGTACAATAACTCTACCGTTTAGGTAGGGCATGGTTCCGGTATGTCTGTGGAAAAGTGCCCTTATACTGTGCTCTTCTCTCTATGGCCTGTTTTGACTTGGAGTGAATAAGAGTGCTGGACCTGTAAATATTTTAACAGTTGTGATTGCACTGTTTGGGATTCTTGCAGTAATCCTTCGTACCCGGTGACTGAAATGGAGGCCCGTCTGAAGCGTCTCGCTCTCTGAATATTTCCGTAGTGGCCGGGCCCTCTCAGAGGATGCTATTTCCTTTATAAAAGCGGAACAGACAGTTCTGCATGGAGCGAACATCCTGGAATTCACCTCAACGGCTGCTCCTCCAGCTCCGCTTTACAAGTCAAATGGGGCGGCGCTCGGTTAGCATCTGCTCAGAGGAGGACGCCACTAAATCCACTTTTATATTAGCTCTTTATCCTCCCACTGCACATGTGTGGACCATTACCACATTACCATTCACCTCAGAGAACCGAGGAAGCGGCGCTGGTCTGGCCTGCAGGAGTGTGTGAGATCCGTAAGTGTGTGTGTGCGTATGTGTGTGTGAGGGGGCATTTTATTAACAAAATGAAATACAGTAGCACTAAAAGTGTTCTGTGGGTCGTAACAAAAGTAGAAGAAATGTTTTAATTGTTATTGGAAGAAATCAATATATAAAAGTTTCTTAAGGATAGAGAAGAACCATGGTTCTATATATAACATTGGCCTTTATAACAGCACCCCTAAAGACCCCTGTTTAAAAGGTGTTCTTATAGTGCAGTAAAAATACATGTAATTTGATGGTGACATATAGGACTGAATTAAAGTATGGCTTCACAATCAGTGATATATCTAGAACTGAATAACATCTGCTTACAGAATTGTTCCACAGTCAGTGACATATTTAGAACTGAAACCCATTTACACTGCAGCTGTACAGTCAGCGATGTATCTAGAACTGACTGAAACCTGCTTACACCATAATTCTATGGTCACTGATGTATCTAGAACTGACTGAAACCTGTTTACACTATTGCTCTACAGTCAGTGATGTGTCTAGAACTGACTGAAACCTGCTTAGACCATAATTCTACGGTCAGTGATGTATCTAGAACTGAGAGAAACCTGCTTACACTCCAGTTCTACAGTCAGTGATGTATCGAGAACTGACTGAATCCTGCATACACTATAGGATCTATATCTGAACCCATCAACACATCAATCCAGATCTAAATCTGATCATAATCCAGGACTAAATCAAAACCTAATCACAGACCTGTACCTGACTCTGATGGTTGAATGGTCAACATTTGACAAGATGATTTGGTAATAATCTGAACATTTGTAGAACCACAGGCTCCAAAGTGTGTCAAAAGTGTACAATGCCACACACCTGGACGAACTTTCCATTCTCTGGAATTCACTCAGTGCTGCTCAGACAGCTAAAAAACCCACCCATATTTATATAGGAACTTGAGTTGCAATTACGTTCACCTGCTTTTCCCGGGCTTTCGGAGTGTTGCGTTACATTATGCTGTTCTCTAACAAGCTAGTGTTTCCTGCATAATGTTTGTATTGGTTTTACAGCATGTTTAGAATAGCTAGTTAATGGCCAACAAGCTTGCAGACCACATCCATCTTGTCGTTAAGTGAAAGAAAACAGCGACGGCATTGGAGAAAATGCAGGGGTTTCAATTGTACTAAAGACTGGAGGGCAGGTTAGACTAAAACCAGACAGTGTTCCTGTTCTAATGGCCTGGCCTTTGTACAGATGTTTGATATCATCTAACAACACATCGATTCTGTCAGAACAAAACTTTGCATCTCTATTTTTCTTAATTTTTTTTTTTTTTTTAGAAAAACTGGTTCCACGGTGACATAATATGATTATGATATGGCCAATAGAAACAATCCGGAATTATTTAGAACAAACATCTGGCTCCATTAACTTATACTGAACGTGTCATAAATGACTTAGAATACAAATGACAGAATAAACATCTGGTTCCATGAATCTGGTTCCAACTGTGAAGCTTAATTTTGCTCCTACAGAAATTATTGCAATTATTTTTGTCATAAGCATATTTGAAATATTTGCTTTCATACATGATAAGATACAAGATACCGTTTTATTCAGAAGTGTACTGTATGTAATTCTGGGACTTACAGAGGTCTTGTCTCTGGTCCGACCGAGAAGCTTGAATAATTCAGAGTTGGTATTTGGAGTCAAGCAGTGGAGTTTTTACCCACCTCGGAGCATGAACACAGTTGGATTGCTCTACAGAGACGTATCTCAGGCCTAGACTAAACACATCTTATAATGCCGCAGTCCCCTCAGTGATATTAGACCAACAGACGCCAAAGTGAGTCTCTGGAATGGGAGTCCAGAAAGGAAACACACATATACACACCCTTTCTTCTGTCTTTAAAGACATGTTTTGTGTTTGTCCTAAATGTCCACCATCCACTTTAATAGAAACACCTATATAGTATTTAAAGCCACTGACCACTTATCAGAAATGCTGACCTTACACAAACTCAGTCCTGGTTTACCTGGTTCCATTAACATACTCTTAATCACTAGTCAATGGCCAAAAACTCAAGTGGGGTAAAGGGGGCTTAATGTTTTAACAGACAGCTCTCCATATCAAACCGCACACCAGCAAGCTGGAGTTACAAAAAAAAGGGCTGTGTGTGTGTTTATGTTTGTGTGTGCATTTTTGGGGGGTTGGCGTTAAAGTGGACAGTGTGTGTACAATCAGAGAACAGTTATGTACACAAATTCAATTCCAATCTATGAGTAAGTAGTGGAGTAAACTGCAACCACAGCCAGGAACACAGAACAGTACATTTATATAAGTATTTAACCCCTATAATTTATACTTCCTCAAAATAAATCAGTAATTATTATAAATAATATTATTAATTATATGATTTTAACTGTTTATATACAATATCTTCTATTCATTATTCAACAACTGCTATAAATTATTCAGTATCTGCTGTGAGCAATTCTGTAACTGGGTCAATATATAATTGTGGGAGATTTTGAGTTTGAATAATTCTGGGAAAAAATATATTTATTTACAAAATATTATTATCTTCCCTGATAAATCATCCCTGAAATATTTTGTTTTTAGTCATTGC
>JBBMFX010037156.1:0-11737 GCA_037832545.1 Rhabdalestes septentrionalis
AATATAGCAATGATGGGTTGCGCCAGTGACGAAAGCATGTTGTGCCGTGTGCATTATCGGGCCCAATGAGTACCCTTTAGCAGCTAATGCTTAATCAGTTAGCTCTATTATAGGGGTGTCAAGAAAGGGACAGTGTCACTGTTGGATTTTGCTTCAAGGGTCATTCCTACTATTCGGTGCCATTTCAGCATGGTAACCCTCTTTTAAAAAAATTACACTTTTCAAGGTTTTTAACATTTCATCTGAAAGAGAGATGTTCAAACTATAAGAAAAATGTATTGGTCCAGCAAGGATATTATACTATAATATTTTAGGTCCAATTTTTGTGCATGCATTTCACTTTAACATTATCTTCAACCTCCAGGATGATTCCTGGGTAGAGTTCACCATCTTAGTTGATAATGTACCACTGACCAATATTATATTTAGAGAAGTTCTCAGGCCGTTATTATCCCTTAGTGCAACGTGGGCTTGCCACTTGTCCCAGGTTCACCTCCTTCAGGCCATAGCATGCACAGTCCAGCACACCTTTGTCTGTCTGGCAAAGGCAAGTTATGTCCCTGTATTTAATTGTTCGTGGCGAGAAACTGAGGACTTGGTGAATTTTCATTGTTCCTTTGACAGGCACAAGTGTGGGTGTATCAATAATTGATTTATAAGAGGGTATGTTTCCCTCACCATGTTTAACACAGGGTCAAGGAGTCATGCCACCTGGAAGGTGAAACAGAGCAGAAAGTTACTGGTGACTGTTCAGCTGCAGTTTACAATACTCCAGTATGTAGGGTTGCTTGCTGGTGTGACCCTCCAAAATGGACAGCTTGTATTTCTTGAGAATACGTACAGGAGTAGTTCTCACTGAAATCTACATGCAGCAGACATATTCATCGTTTTTTACATTTTCTCCCAGTTGTCTGTAGGCCCTGTACTGCCATCGGATATTAGAGATGTGCCACCTAAATCTGAATAGTCTGTCATGAAATTCGTCTGCAAGTGCATCCTCTGCTGTCATAACAATTATCTTCATAGTTATTGTTGAATTTATCCCAAACACTTCTCCATCATTGGCAGAGACCATTGGGTAAGGGCTATCTCTGTGTTGGTAGGAGGTCTCAAGAGTGTGTGTGTTGAGCCCACACAGTCTTTACACTGCAGGATCAAATAATTTGATCAAAATTCTGAAGCTTCCAAATACTTTCTCTTCGAAAAGACAAATTAGCAGGAAATAGGATGATTTTCCCATTTTATGGAGACCCAGCACACACAATATCACATGATCAACATGAACTTCAGTTCAACCATCTCCAGAATCAGCAGACCCTTTAAAACAAAGAAGTTTCACAAGAGGGACACTCGCCCACACCCCTCCCGTTTTCCTGTGACACACATACAAGACACACACACAAACGGGAAGATTCCTTTGTCGAGCCAAAGGGGCCAATTTATTTATAAAAAACTACCAACACTAGCTAAGCAACCATGGCAAATACAGTCTAGGAAATGTTGTTTGACTGATAAGACTATCTTACTCTTCAGGTATTAAGAGATTTTTCTGGAAGAAAATGACGAATCGGGCATACGTGAACACACCACTGGACACAGTGTGAACAGCACGAAATTCTCCTCCTCTGCATTTAAACTTTTCACCGACCTATTCATTACAATAGCTTGGCCTACTTCATATATGTGTATGTGTGTGTGTGTGTGTGTGTGTGTGTGTGTGTGTGTGTGTGCTTTTCAGTTTAGTAGTTGAGCAATGAGGGAAAAAAATCATTCAACACGCACTCAATTAAGCACACTTGGGGCAATAAATACATTTTAAATAATCGTTATTTAATTGAAGGTGGAGAAAGAAGATGGCAGCAGCTGCAGCAGGCCCCCATTTAAACAGGCTAACTACCGTAATTAGAAACTTCAAGCAAAAACATTGAGTGATGGAAGCTAGCCACATAGATTAATATGGTGTAGCACTACTACATACATTTTGTTTGTTTGTTTTAAATATTTTTATTGAGCACTGTAACGACATTACAACGAGTAAGGTATGTTTGCTCTAGTTTTATGACAAATATGTATACAGAAAATACAGTGTACAGAAAAAAGAATAAGAAAAAACAGCTTCAACCACAAGAAGACAAAAAAAGAAACCAGACCAGAAATCCACCGTTCACCCGGCACTACTAGCAATCACATTGTAAACATTGTACTAAGAGTTGTAATGTTGTAATGAATGGATATTTTCAGGACATGTTGGTATTTATCCCTGAGATTATATCTGGTGCATCCTAGATGTAAAGTAGTAGTTATTTCTACAATCCACACATTCAATTTTGAGGCCTCTGCCTTTTTCCAGAGTTTAAGGATATGTTTTTTTGCTGTTATCAGAATGTAAGAAAATAAATAGTCTCTGAGAAACAGTTAGCCTTTTCATTTCTTCAGATATCCCCTTGATGATTACTTTCAGATCTGGCTTATGGGAGAGTTTTAATGTTTGGGAGAAGACACTAAATATATCCTTTCAGAAGTTCTCTAGTTTGGGGCAGGTTGTGAAGCTGTGGGTTAATGTGGCTTCTTAGGACTGACACCGTTCACATAAGGGGGAGGTAACTGGAAATATTTTACTCAGTCTAGATTTGGAGTAATATAATCTGTGTAACACTTTAAATTGTATCAGTTGGTGTCTAGCATTCATAGAACAACTATGTATGTTTTTCAAACTCCACTCCCATAGCTCCTTTGTAACTGGCTGACCCATTTCTTCTTCCCAAGCATGTTTATATAGCTCAGAAGAAGAGGCATTCACATTTATTAAAACCCTGTAGATATGGGATAAGGACTTGTTATGTTTGTCCTCTTTACTTAGACACACATCTAATTTGGCTGGGCCAGCTGTAGAGAAATTCTCCATGTACCTGAAGGTACCTAAAAAGTGATTAGCATTTAAGTTGTATTTTTCTTGTCGTTGCTGGAAGGTGGCAAATATACCTTCTACATATAAATCCCCCACTGTATGAAGTCTTTGAGGATGCCATTGTTCAAAAGTGCGATCAACTTTGGAGGGTATAAATGATGGGTTACCTGCAATTGGAAGAAGGAAATTTGAGACTAAGTTTAATCTGTTTCCAGATGCAAATCATACTGTGTATCACAGGATTATAGGATTATAGTTGTATATTGATTGGTTCAATGTTGTTGGTGATAATGCAATGACTCCTTCTATGTAGGACAGTCTGAGAGGAGTTGTTTGTTATCTCCTCTGCCCCTTACCTCATGTTGTTGTCATGTTCCTTATTTTCCTTGCTACCTCTTGACAGACCTGTCTACCCCACTGTAATGTATTGTAACTGTCTGTATGGTCGGAGAGGTCCAATTTCCCTGCATGTAAAAGTGTAGTGACAAATAAAGGGCTTATCACAGAGTCTCATTTTAACCAGTTTGGTAGGTGGTAGGAGTCATCTAGCCAGGAGAAGAGAATCTTGAAATGTACTGGGCCCGGTTTCTCAATAACGAACACTCTTAGCGTGCTAAGAAGATTCTTAAGATATATCTTACCAAAGTTGTATACTTTTCTAAGTGTGTTCCCCGAAGTGTCCCTTAGGATGCTTCTTATGACGCTGCCTCTAACGTGCAACGTAACGAGGAGCTGGCCACAGACACGGTGCTGAATTAGTTGACATCGATTGCTCGGGAATCAATTTTTCAGTTCATTTGCATGACAGCATTAAGAAATACAGCACATTCTATGCAAATTCTTCCAACAACATTTATTTAAATGTGGGTTAACTTATTAGTAGCATGTCATAATAGAAAAATGTATAAATTTAATCACCAAACTGTCGTTAATATTTTCATGTGACCTAGTGGCAGTGAAACGAACCGGGTATACAACAGGGTGCGAAGTAGAGGGAGCAATCAAAGTTGATTGTTAGTTGATTGACAAACAGCTGTGGTTACTTATGTGCAACAGAGAGAGAGAAAGAAAGAAAGAAAGAATGAAAGAAAGAAACAGAGAAAAAAGATAAAGAAGATGGCAGAGAAGCCACGTGAAAAAAGGGCAACAAACTTCTCATCTTAAGAGCTGGAAATTGTGCTGGACGAAGTGAATGTCAGTAAGACAACACTCTTCGCCAGCTTTAGAAACAATACTCAAAACTGCACTAAGAAAGAAATATGGAGTCACATAGCCAAAAATGTGTCTGCCTCCAGTTCAGGTGCACGCAAAAAATGGCACGATTTTTCCAGCCATGCCAAAGCCAGAGCTGCTGCAGTCGGCAAAGACTGGGCAAGGACCAATCCCCAGCATGGCGCAGAAGGGCGTCAGTAACAGCGCGGACGCACCTCCACACATAGGTCTTGCTGAGGCCGTAACCTTCTCCCACGACCTCTATGAACCTCCCAGTAGCAAAAAAAACAGAGCGCTTAAAGTAGCTGGACACCGGGATTTAATGTGCAGCTATGACACATTGGTCTGGCAAGCGCAGGTCTGAGCAGGTCCAGAAGCTCCATCATCTGTTGCCTTGGAAGGCGAAACTTTTTAAAAATCGCCCCCTCAGGCAAAATTTCAAAAGGGCTAAAGTTTTGCTCTGCTCCATGACCGGCACCGTCTTTGATTTAGCACAACAACATGTTGTATCGCTGCCATAGTTGGTTGCTTTCTGGACACCACCAAGATTACACATTTATACGGTAGCCGCTTAGGGCCAAATTTTTTGCCACCTGATCAATATTAAAAAGTTGTTGCCCATTTTGATGCATTAATCACATTTGAAATAGGCTAAATAACAGTAACTCAATTAGTTCTGATATCAAAATAAAATTCTTAAATATGTTTGGACTATATTCCATAATTGATACAACATTAATACATTTTAAGTTAATAAAAATGTAAATAGATTTTAATAAAAATTATTAATAAAAATTAAAAATATATATTTTGTTGCCAGAAAAGGCATTAAATTCATTTATTGTGGATAATAGATTTGTAATACTAGGGAGGGGGTTAGTAATGTAAAGCAAAACATTGTCTGCATAAACTGACATTTTATTACTACATCAATTTCTAGGTGCTATCTAAGTGCTAACCTCAGTAGGTGTCTTATTAGGTTTCCTTTCTGTGGCAGCTGATAAGGGGTCTTCATCATCCTGTAATGAAAATTAACAATTGTTTTTACACTAACAAAGGAAAAATATATAATAGATTACTTATGATTGCATCGGGGTCTATTATGGAAAAGGCACATTATACCATCAGTAATTGCAAGATGACCACGAAAACTTCACACAAAAAAGTGCCCCAGCATATTTGAAATTGATTCTACAAGAGCAGACAATCACAATCTTTGAAATATATGTATACAAAATACATTACAATTTAAAATGGATTCTACTGTGGGCTGTTACTGAGTCATCACTAGACAAATTCACATACGTTATAAAAGTTACTCACTTCTTATGTAGGCAGTTTTGTCCTGGGGATGGCTGTTTCTGAGGAACTTCCTCCAGGATTGCCCTCAGCCACAGGTTGACTGTCAAGGGCCATCCCTTCAGCCTCTGTAAGGCGTTCTGGTGGTGGACCCCCACTTGTTCTTCTGGCCTCTGCTTTTTTCCTATTATCTAATGGAGGCAAGCTGTGTACATATAAAGTAAATTGGCTGCCTTTTTCCTTTTTGGGGTTAACCTCATTAGCTTTATTGCAATCAGCTAGATAATTCTCACCCAATGTTACGTAGGCCGAGGTAATTAATGAGAATGGCTTACATTCACCCTCAAGTATTTAAGGAGAAACATTTGTACTTTCAGGGAAGGGGTCCTCATACTTTCAACTTCCATGCTCAGCTAAGTATAATTTTCTTCTCTGTCCAATTTTATTCTTCTATTTCTTTTTCTTTGTTATCATTATAGAAAATGTGCCTCGTACCTATTTCTGTTCCTGTTCACAAATCTTAAAGTCCGAGAAGATACACTCTGCTACGGTGTGGGAGAAATCACAGTAACCTCTCTCACCTGCTTTTTTTCTCCACAGCCTCCTACATGGGTTCCTGGTGGTCTGTGGAATTGCCAGTCTTGCATTAAGAAAGCTTACATTTTCTCTGGAATTGTGTCTCTCCACTCATCTGTTACTCTGGCTGCACCATGTCCATCTCTCATGCTGCTCTCACTACAGGCATGGGAGGAGGTACAGGGTTGCTTCTCTCACATAGATGGCATTTTACACCTCTCAGTCTTTCCCAGTGCAACATCTCATCCTTTGAATTCCGTTCTGTTACTATAATATGTCCACCTAAGCTCCATATCATTTTACTTTAGCTCCCACATTGGATAACTTTGTCAACAAACTAGACATCATCCTCAGCTCATTTCCAATGAATAACCCTCCACTCGTCCTACTCTGACTTCTGAGCTTGCGATGTTCCTTTTGCCTTTGGCCTGTCCCTCAGTGAGTCTCCTCTGACCCACAAAGCATGCAATACTCTTTACTTAGTATCCACCAGATCACTTCTATGTTCAATATTGTTCACACATCTACATGTCTCTGACCATCTTCTATCTTTCAAATTTATTTTTCAGACCTCCTCATCTCATCACCCTCTGGTAACACCAACGACTACCTGCAGAAATCTATTCACTCTATATCTGCCTTCTCTCTCCTACTCTATTCTTTCTTTCTTATCTCTCCCTGACTCCACTATCCTCTGTCATTCTTCAGTTGAATCAGCCAACAATGACCTTTTCTCATCTCTCCACAGCTCAATTAATCTACCCTGCCGCTTGTCTTCAAGACCAAAGCATGTCTCTCCCACTTGTCCATGCTTGTCTGATGTCCTGCAAAGTAACCCATGGGAACTGCAAGCAGTCAAAAGGAGATGGAGGAAAACACCTTGTGACAGTGACCTTATCACCTATCGCTCTCCTCTTTGATGAGAAGACTGATGAGATTAATAGATCCTTCCCACCAACAAGTGTTGTTTTTGGAGGCCTGTCTTAATTTTAGTTTTAGTCTAATCTTTGCATCAAGTTGTCATTTTAGTTTTTTTCACGTCCATACTCTTTTTAGTCTAGTCAAGTTTTAGTCAACTAAAAGGCTGAGCATTTTAGTCTTATTTTAGTCAGAATGATACACGATTACTTGCGTCTAGTTTAAGTCAATGACAACTGATGACATTTTAATCTAGTTTTGGCCAAAGAAAGTTGTATTTTAGTCTTTTTTATTAATGCAATTCAATTTAATACAGTCAAAAGAGTATAAGTACTTAATAGAATAGACAAAATCTAAAATTTCAGTCAAGCCTATTTCACAATTCAAACAAGGTTATCTGATTATATTAATAATGGCTTATAGACTCAAGAATACTGTACATCCATTCCAGACATGCAAGACACTCTGATTTGAATTTACTCAATTTATTTATCCAACCAACCATGTTAGAACTTAGACATACACACTCAAAAATATAAATAAAAGAAATGAATAACATCACATCTCTAAAATAAATGAAATTGTGTGTGTGTCTGTTGCCATAAAACCCACATTTGTAAAACTGGTAAAAGTATTCCCCTTCAGGGGGGGCTTGAACTCACCTGAATATTTTTTTTTATTCCTGAACTTATAGAGTCAACACAAACAAATCGGAACAAGGATCAGCCTTTTTGCATGGATATAGGAAAGCCTGCTTATCAAAATGATGTGTGTGTGAGATTTTATGTGCTTGTGACACTTATGTGTGTGTGTCATTTCTCTCTCCCTTACATGTTAATGGCTCTGCATCCCAAAACTTTTGTCCATTCTAGACACATTTATCATATGAGCTTAGATCTGGCCCCAAAAATGAAACCCAACCGGGCCCAAACCCATGCACCTTGTGTCCAAGCCCAGCCCGGCCCGACACATTGGCTGTATTTGTCGGCCCGAGCCCGATTTAAATGCGACATTTGTTTTAGATGTGGGTCGTTATAACACACGTTCTCAATTGTGGGTGCATTCCTAAACGGACAGGTTCGGGCAGAAAATAAAAAAAACTCTAATCCACAGTACCACAGTATTGGGACATAACGGCGTTTAACTCTAAGGCCGAGAGTCCGTTATTTTTTCTCCCCTCCCTATCGTACAAGAAATAACATCTAGACATTTTAGCATAGTTTTTATCTTGAAAACCACATTTACTCTCGTTTTTATTTGTCAGCAAACCTACATAATATATGTTGTTTAGTTATCTTCACAAGACCAGCATTTACGTCGCATCTCATCTCGTTTTTGTCACGTGAAAAATTTATATTGACGAGGATATTTCATCAGAATTTTCCTTGACGAAAGCAACAATGCCGCCTACCATCAAGAGACCACCTGAGACCACTTCTCTCTTCTGAGGATGACATTGTTCCTGGTGTCCAGCAAACCCACCACATCTCCACCTGACCATATCCGGTTGAGTATGCTCCAGATTATATTCTCGGATTTAATCCAGCATATAACCTACTAGTGTTGTCACGGTACCAAAATTTCAGGATTCGGTACCAATACCAGTGAAAATCCATGGTTCTCGGTACCAATTTCGGCACCAAAGCAAAACACAAAAATATGAATTGAACAACAAGCTATTTTTATTAATAAAATAAGTAATTACATGACTGAATAACACACTCTTCTTATTTATAAACTTATTTTTTAACGATATAAAGATCCAGACTTATGACTTCAGCAACAGCTCAGTTCAGTTTTCTTGCCTCAGGTGAGTTTTTGTCAAACTTCTGCCACTGAAATGCATCTGTAATCGTTGTTGTGGCCTTCCTCATCCTGTAGCTGTAAAAGGAAAATTTAATTTGTTGATTGTTCAGTCTCTGGTCATCGCTAAACTGGACTGCTGCAGCTCTCTACAGGTTGGACTTCCACCACACCTCTACTACAGTAACTTCACTGTCTCCTTCAGGCCACTTGCTTTCAAAACCTTAACACTTGCCTTCAAGGCCAAGAGTGGACTTGCACCCCCTTCATTATCGGCACTGATCAAGCAGCGTTTCACTTCTCAATCTCTCAGAAATTTCAGCACTGTTCACCTATCATTTCTGTCTTATATACATTTTTCTACATATTTCAAGAAGAACGGGAGGGGGTTTGGCGCTGTTTGTGAATGATAGATGGTGCAACCCGGGACACATTAATGTGAAAGGACAATTCTGTAGCAAGGACATTGAACTGTTATTGGCTAGCACGCGGCCGTACTACATCCCACGGGTGTTCTCTCAAGTAGTCGTGCTGATGGTTTACTCCCTCGGCCGACGCTGCTGCTGCGAGTGAGCTCGTGCATAGCACTGTCTCTCAGCTGCAGACCAAATACTCCCAGGCCCTGATCGTCATCACTGGGGACTTCAATCATGCCTCTCTCTGCTACCCTCACTAACTTCACCCAGTGTGCAAACTGCCACACAAGAGACAATAAAACTCTGGACTTACTATATGCAATTACCAAGAATGCATACACATCCATTCTCATCCCCCCTTTAGGCCGCTCCGACCATAAATTTGCTTCCAGTCTACAGTCCAGTGGTGAAACAGCAGTCACCACAGGTCAAGGAAGTCATAAACTTTTGTGTGGAAAATACTGTGCCTTCTAGGAGGGTACAGTGCTTTCCCAGCAACAAGCCTTGGGTAACCCCTGAGCTAAAGGCCCTGCTGAATGAGAAGAAGAGGGCTTTTCTCTCAGGGGATAAGGAGGAGCTGCGCAGAGTCCAACGGGAACTAAAATATAATATCAGGAGGTGCAAGGCCAGCTACAAGAAGAAGCTTGAGCAGAGGATGAAACAAAATAATATCCGGGAGGTGTGGAAACGACTGAAACACATCTCAGGCCACGGAAAGAGTGGAGATGCTCTCTAGGTTACAGGAGACCAGGCATGGGCGAATTAACTGAATTTGTTTTTCAACAGATTTGATTCTGCCCGGCCCCCTGCCCCCCTTTCACACCTCTCCAGACCAGCCAACCCCCCTCAACTGCCACAACTCACACCTCAGCTCCCTGCACAGGACTCTGCCCCTCTTAGCATTATCACTGGAGGCTCAGTTTCAGTTTCAGCCCAGTCAACACCCACACCCCTCTGTCTCACTCTGGACCAAGTCAGGAGGGAGCCAAAAAAGACCAGGTCCAGGAAGGCCACAGGCCCTGATAACATCAGCTCCAGGCTCCTCAGGGAATGTGCTGACCAACTCTGTGCGGTTGTTTTGTTCATGTCCAACCTGAGTCTCAGTCTGGAGAGAGTCCCTGTGCTGATTAAGACCTCCTGTGTGGTTCCAGTTCCCAAAACATTACATCCAAAGGAGCTGAACCACTACAGACCTATAGCATTAACCTCCCAACTCATGAAGGCCATGGAGAGGATCGTCCTCCGCTACCTCCGGAACCAGGTGAGCTAAGTATTGGACCTGCTGCAGTTTGCTTATAGATCTGGCATTGGAGTGGACGACGCCATCATCAACTTGCTGCACCATGTCCTGTCTCATCTGGTGGCCCCCAGGAACACTGTGAGGGTCATGTTTTTTTTTTTCTCCAGTGCTTTCAATACCATCTAACCCCCACTACTGAGAGGGAAGCTGGAGGCGGCAGACGTGGACCAGCAACTGGCTGCTTGGACCATCGACTATCTCAGTGACAGGCCACAGTTCGTCAGTTTGCGCAACTGTGTGTCGAATGTGGAAGCCTGCAGCACAGGGGCACCTCAAGGGATAGTACTCTCTCCATTTTTGTTCACCATGTACACAGCTGATTTTAAGTACAACTCCCATCACTGTCACCTGCAGAAGTTCTCAGATGACACCACCATTGTTGGTTGTGTGTCTGAGGGGAATGAGTAGGAATATAGGCAGGTTATCACTGACTTTGTGGACTGGTGTGAGGGAAACCATCTGCTGCTGAACACCAGTAAGACAAAGGAGTTGGTGCTCGACTTCAGAAGGAACCCTCCAGCTCACACACCTGTGAGCATTCAGAGTTCGGTCATTGAGGTTGTGGACACTTTTAAATACCTGGGTGTTCACTTGAACAACAAATTGGATTGGTCAACAAACACAGATGCCCTGTTCAGAAAGGACCAAAGTCGCCTCCACCTGTTGAGGAGACTGAGGTCCTTTAGTGTGTGCAGAGAACTCCTACAGACTTTTTACGACACAGTAGTGGCCTCAGTAGTTCTCTACGCTGTTGTGTGCTGGGCAGGGAGCAACTCAGACAGAGACAGAAAAAGTTAACAAGCTCGTTAAGAGAGCTGGTTCTGTCCTGGGTTCTGTCCACACTGGATAAAATTGAGGAGGTAGCAGACAGAAGGATGCTAGTAAAACTGTCATCCATTATGGATAACTTCTCCCACCCTATGCACCACACTTTTGAGGCTCTGAGCAGCTCCTTCAGCACAAGACTGTTACACCAACAGTGCAAGAAGGAGCGTTTCCGTCGATCATTTCTCCCCACAGCCATAAGACTTTATAATACATCACTGTAATGACATATACATGTAATCACGTTTGTGTATATTGCTTGTTTGCTGTTGTGCATTATTTAAACCATGTGCAACCTTCTCACATACTCACACATACATGTGTTTGTGTATATTGCCTGTTCTGCTGCTGTGCAGTATTTCTTTGGTCATGTGCAATACTTTTGACTATCCCCCCTCATCCACTTACAGTTTTTCTTAGTTGTTTACACACAATTTCTTGTACTTGAGACACAATGACTACAACATGTAACTGATGCAC
>JBBMFX010037203.1:4635-25841 GCA_037832545.1 Rhabdalestes septentrionalis
AGTTCTAAATGCATTGATGTGTGTGCATGTGTATCCATGTATGTATGTGTGTGTGTGTGTGTATGTGTGTGTTTGTGGGTGTTGCTGGCACCCCACCCAGGGTGAAACCCAGGTACCAATGACCCTAGTAAGGCATAAATGGTTACTGAAAATGTATAAAGGGAATGCACTGATGTATTGTAGTAAGAATTATGAAAAGGAAAGTGTAGAATATTCATTTAGTATTTGCACATCACTGACCAGAACTATTATCACATCTAACTCCCTTCAAACTCTTGGAACACAGGAAGCCTGGCATGAATTGCCAGATTAAATCAAATGAAAAGGCCTTTTAGATTCACCCATCAAACTGACACCCAGACATGTTGGCAGCAGTTATAAAGAGGACATAAGAGTAAAAAAAAGTAAGAAATGCAATATAAAGCTTATATAAACATCTTACATTATAAAACATTGTTTAAATGAATTTATATATACTTCAGTGACTTAATAGACATCAATGATCTTATTTAAGACATACTAGACTTAAATGAGGAGTCCTCTCTGTGGAATGGGTACAGCTGCTGCCTAATGTGAGTGATGCAGGACTGAGCCGTTGTGTCCAGCAGTTTAATTCACAATTCTTTAAAGATTAAACAATCTGTACTACGTGCATCATCAGACTGGGTCTGTCTGAGACCCTGACTATGACCTTACCCTACGTGATGGCAGCAAACATGTTAATTTCATCGCTGTTGCACAGTTTGCAGAGTGATTTTAATATGTGTTATGTACTCTGTATGTAACAGGCCTTTGAAAAACAAGAACAACTTGCTAAGATTGTGCTTGAGTGTGTTAGTGGGTCAATAGGTAAAGAGAGATTGAGATGTCCTAAATGGACTGTGTTGAATCATATCTAGGGCATGTTTTGTACCTGTAGAAAGAGCGTTCATATATTTCAAGCATGAGAAAGAAAGATAATTATTTACCAAAGTATTTGTTAAATCGGTTTAGAAACTAAATGGATAAAAGGAACTGAAATTGGATAAGTTAAAGAATACAAATCAGCAGATTGTCACATTCTATTGTGTTTTGCCCAAGCAGGAGGCCCAAACGCAGACTTCTAGTCTTTCTTTCTCCAACATACAAACAAAAACCAGACTCAAAGGCCGATACTAGTTTAAAGAACAAAGCAAAAGACCCAAACAAAACTTATTGTGAGGTGAACCAACAACCTCAGTAACCCAAAGTGTGCTATTTAACAGAATCTAAACCATAAAACACCTGATGGCGGAGTAATGCTGTGTCCCATCCCTGCTGGCCAGGGATGAGGTCACACCCCATGTCAAAATAAAAGCCCCAGTACAAATCTTAATTAACTCACTAGAGACCTTAAAGACAAGCTGAGCTGGGAAAGGCTTTACAGTCTGGCTGTAAGAAAATGACATTTAGAACTGAGTTGTTCTTGGTATTGCAAACATTTTTATCTCCCTGTCTAGGCTACCATTTACTTAAAGTAACCAATTGATTATACTTACTAAAGCATGTTTAGTTAAATATTTGGAGCTTCTTTGCTTGCTTTTTCCCCCCAAATCTAGCGTGTTATTGCCTTCTGCACATGCCTGCATCCCCAACAGCTGCAATGTTATTTGCGATAAGGCAAACCCTTTTTGTGTTCTCTAGTTTAAACATGTATACATATAATCTAGTTAAGTGCTGAAATGAGGAAGTGTGTCCTGCCTGGCTATTTTAAGCCAAAATGTGAGCATATCTGACGTATATCTAAAAGAAAGGAATTCTGATGATAACCTATTCAATTTCTAAACATCAACAAGCAGCCCTTCCCTGAAAGGACTGTGAGATTCAAATCAAGAGCAAGATAAATAATGACCCTGTTGAAACTGGTCTGGAAAGAAATGAGAAAACACACTGTCTGCTCGAATACCTCATATAATGATTTTTTTTTTTACTGTAAAATCTATGAAATGATTTCTTTGCTTGCACCCCATGGTTAGCAATCATTTTCCACCTTATTTCAGTCTATTTCTAAACAAAGATTTGGAGACAGAGGTGAACATCAGCTGCTCCGTTCCTCTTGCCAGATGTGTGTTTGTCTTTTCCCTGCTACTATAAGATGCTTCGTAAGATGCCCCAGCTCGAAGCAGGGGCACACTTTAGAGCAAATTTGTGGATAGATTTCTCTAAAGACATTCTTAGCATTCATCGCATGTTCCCTCAGACTACCCCCTCTTGCACCAAATGTGGAAAAGAAGGGTTTAGGCAAGGATGTTTTAAGTGGTATTACACAACATGTTTGGCTGGCAGTCCTGGCTGGATGCCAGATCTTTAAAGATGTGGACTAATATGGAGCGCGCCTTCGTCTCTGTGTGTGGATGAAGGGTGCAGTTCTAAATCTTAAGACAGCGATCTACCTGGAGAGGAGCACCGCAGAGCTGTCTTACAGACTGTGCTGTACATTTTGTTCCACAACCATAAAGTAGAATATAACGTGACGTACGTGTGGGCAGTGAGAAATCGGAGCCGGTGGGGCAGCTGGATGGATTAGTGATTAGTGACTTTTGATCAGAAGGTTGTGGGTTCGAGTCCTAGGATTGCTAGTGTATAGGACAGAGGTTCCTTTGTGCAAGGTACTGTCCCCACACACAGCTCCTTGAGGGCCCTTCGTGAGTGGCAGCTTCCTACTTCCCTTAGTGAATGGGTGAAATACGGAAAATGAATTTCAGCGAAAGCTGTCTTTACATCAGGTGAAACAGACAAAACTGTGTCAGTATGCATAGTAACTAGCATTTCTAAGTGACCTTTCAGATCCACCTCCTTTGTTTCTGTTGCTTTAGGCTAGGAAGTGTCACTAACACAAAGACTGGAGCTATTTATCTTTTTATTACTGATCTACTACATGGAGTAGATCAAGGTCAG
Organism: Rhabdalestes septentrionalis; assembly: GCA_037832545.1. Taxonomy (NCBI): domain Eukaryota; kingdom Metazoa; phylum Chordata; class Actinopteri; order Characiformes; family Alestidae; genus Rhabdalestes; species Rhabdalestes septentrionalis. The sequence continues at coordinate 7,552 of JBBMFX010037203.1, forward strand.
CAACAGGATAGAAGGAATGGGGGGCATGTTAGTGGCAGTGATCATTTCAGGCATACTTGCCAGGGCATTAACACACAGACACGCAGCCAAAGCACGCAATAGCAAAACACATTCACCTTGTCCTCCTTGGCTTAAAGTCCAGCACATCACCCGATTTTGATGGAGAGGGTAAACCAAGTCTACGGAGTTAACCAGAAACTATGTGTTTGGCAGGTTTATCCACATATGTTTTGCAGGATTTAATCCTTAGAACTCAGAGCCTATCAGTAAAATCTGATTTCTACAAATGAAAACAGTGTAAAACTGGGGTTTGCTCCCATACACACCCAGACACATCTGGGCTGAAACAATCCTGAAAGTTCACCCGGGTTCAATGATCTTATGTTTTTTTCTGTTTGTTTTTGTGACACCATTTTAAAATACAATGTCTTTGGGTCTACATCTGACACCTAGAGCATCAACACCTACTGGGAGAAGTTCCGTGTACGGAGCTGTTTTGCCAGATGAGAATAATTTACCATTTGTTGCATGTCTGGCACAGTCCGTGCCACTTGTGTTCTATGGGTTTGTTGGTGAAGTGACCTAGAACTCTTTATAATAAACCACAACTTTGTCAAAGGAGCAATGCCCCCCTTCCTATGGGTGGCATTGTATTTACTTTTATTACAGAAACACCTGCATGTACTGCGTTCATCAACTACATCCTCCAAAATTCATGTAGTACATTCATGACACGCTATAAAAACATAAACAGTGTGGCTTGTTGTCTGCAGCAAACAGAACAAATTATGACAACAACCAATTCTGTTTCCTTAATATGTGTATGTATTTGTTTTCTCACCGTAAACAGTTACATTGTCTTTAAATGTTTGTAACATTTAATTGTTGACCCTCTTTGTGCTAAATTAGAAGAGAATACTTTGGCTGCAGCCTGCCTCCTAGTGGACATAGGCACGTTGAAGGTTTTGTGAAGGAATATGTAATAGGGTGAACATCCTCTTTTTGAGACTTGGAAGTTGCGTCCGGCTGGGATTTTAGAATTGTCCGAATTTTAATTTCTACATGCCTATTCACTTCCACTCAGAGGTTGACTTGCAACTTGGGGTGCAGCTGTCAGCCCGAGATGTGCAAACCTCATTTCACATACCACATATCAACCCAAGCAGAATTAATTAACTAAAAGGTGTGTCCCAATACATTTGTCCATATACTGTACATTTTGTGGATTATGTGAAGGCTCAGTTGTCACTGATAGAAATTCAACAGCAATGTGCATAAAACCACTGGAAACAGAAAATAATTAGAATAATCTTCTGAAGCTTCTTCCAAAACAAGCTGCTGCTTTGCGGTGTGTAATATTTTTCCTATTGACTTTAGTCATAACCTTTTTTTTTTTTTTTGGAGTAGAGGTAAACTCTGTGCTTCAGAGAGACAGAGTGCCGAGTGTGGTCTCATTTTTGATAAGGCAGCATCAGAATGCCCATGAGTCAGTGGCTGCTGGTGTAAAGAGAACCTCCATCTTCAGCATGGGTTTGGTAGAAGATGGCAGTGTTATGCTCCTGAAGCCTCTGACACAGTGAGACGGAAAAGTGCTGGACAGCATCTCTTATTATGGGCCGTGACTCAGCCGTTCCGGGGCCTAATTCACTTTGCACGTGTGTGGATGTGTTTGGAGCTCCAGATCATGTGGAGTCTTCACGTGTGAAAGCCACACCTCCAACACACCCAACAATAACACACACACTCACATGCTAACCCAATCACCCATTACCTTAGTGATTACATACCAGCTCTGCCCAGAATGCAACAATATGGCTTTGTTTGTTTGTATGTCCTGTGCTTCAGGCAGCAGCTCTGGTGGGACTAAAGTAAGACTCTCTTTCCTGATGCCTCTATAAAGGACCTGGTGGACCCTCGCATCAGGACACTTACATTCTAAAAATGTGTTTAGAGAAAAATGGGAATCTACTTACTAGTTACTGATGAAGTTTTAGCCACTGCGAACCCCAAAGCATCATTTTATGTAAATATATAGAGATAAACACACACAGATACGTACATGCACTTTGTAGGGAGACTAATTGTTCTCTTTGAGACTTTAATTTTAACAAAGCATACATTTTTTGCCTAATATGCCCTCAGGGAGAGTGCTTTCCCGGGGGAAGGCTTTATTTCAAGCGAGGCCTACTGTGTATTCGGAGAACGAGAACTTTGTGACTCTGACGTGCTCCATCTCCCTGCCATGCTGTGAACTTCCTGTGTTGTCTCAAAAGTGACAGGCCGTTTCCTAAAACTCGCTAAGAACTTGATTTAGCTGCTAAAGAGCTCTGCTGCTTCCTGCATGGAAGCTTTGATTTCCTCTATTTTTGTGTCTATTGTGTGGATATTGTGTGGATTTTCTAAGCCTGAGCAGGATGTTGTTGATCAGTCCTCGGCTTGACCAGTGTGTTGTCAGAAATTACACAGTTTCCAGGAGGTTTGTTGAGGTTCAGGTCCCCATCAGGCATGCTGTTCCCTCTTAAATAGTTTTTATTTGCATACAAAATCCTTCTTTATTATTTCCTTTTCTTTTTTAAATGTGGCCTTATGCCTTTGCTTGTTTATTTTAGTCAAGTATACACAATGTGGCCAAAAGTATTGGGACACATGCCCATTATACCACCATTCCAGTTTAACATGGAGCTAGAAAGAGTCAAATTCTAATTAAAGGAAAAAGTGCACAGATAAATGTTTAAAATGTCAAAATGTCCCCCTACTTTTTAAAAAGTGTCCCTTAAATAATAGAACCTCCTGCATTAATGCTTAAAATTTAAGATTAAAGGGTTTCACTCTCATGCTTTAAATCTAAGTTTAAGGCAAAATTAAGGGGTCTTTCACAAATTAACAGACACTTAATTCAAATTATGTGGTTCTCAGAATAATTATTTATAAAAATTATGTTAATCATTCGTGAGCTGTTTTTGGTGCTTGAAATTTTAATAGTTCTGATTTGATCCCACTGTGACATATCTACTCTTGTTTCCCAGTAACTGCCTGGCATGCCTGTGCCTTTCAGCTGTGTGTTGTCATGCCTCTATCAGTTAGCAAAGCGGAACGTAAACAGCCAAATGTGCTGATAGCATTGCCTTTACTTGTCACCCGACATGCTTGGCATGGCACCTCCTGCTGCCAGTCCTAACAGGGCTGGGGACGGAGCGAAGGGTCTCTGATGGCAACAAGACAAACATCATGACTTCTTCTCATCGTTAGTCTTCCGAGGGGCTCTCTGATGCCTTAGATCTGGGGGCCCAATGATAAACAGCCCACTCAATGTGATGAAGAGTTTGAAACTGCTGCAGTGTTTTGGAAAACGTTTGCATTAAGAAAATATTTTTGTTGTTCTGAGCCTTCTAATGAAACTAGAGATGGTGTTGTACATGCAATTGTGATGATCTGTTGCGATTTTCAATACACCACTCTGAACTCATTTTAAATGAAATATATATATTTTGAATGTAAATTGCTTAATTAATTCTTTGGTCATTTGACTGCAACAAATACACACACACACACACATGTGTGTGTGTGTGTGTGTGTGTGTGTGTGTGTGTGTGTGTGTATTTGTTGCAGTCAATTTTCATCAGTTGGGTATCGGCACATAAATTCTATACAAATGCATTGTTTGACATAAAAGAAATTCTGAACTAGTACACGACCGTGTCTTAAGGATACAATTTGGCTAATTCTTGGCTTTTTCAGGTGAGGATAAAGTCAGCACTATTAAAATAAAAGGGTTTATTACTGTGATTGTTGCTATTTTAAGAATTGCTAAGTGAGCAAAATAGTTAATCAGGCAATTTACAAAACATTGTAAGCTTTCTGTGACTCTGTAGATGAGACTGTGTAATTGTAGATGTTTATAAGATACCGCATGTACTATTACAGTGGAATGAACGTATTCAACTGGTACGATAATGTAATTCATTGACTAATTTAATTTAGTTGACATTTACAAATTTCATGACTGTGACAGAGTTTGTCGGCCAAGCTGACTGCAAGTTTTGGCGTTCAGACTGCATTACATGCTGTAATTATATCATATTTACAGTAATAGCAGATGATCTCACCCAACTCCAGGGTGCATAGCAGCAGAATCTCGAGAAAGGCATCACACAGGCATGTGCACGGGACAGTTTAGACATATATGAGGGCCAAGATGCACAAGGCCAGTTTAGCTATGTTTTCTTTTTACTCATGTACTAATAATAAGACTTTTGTAGTAATTAGCCATCATTACTGTGAAACTAATGTACACAACTCAAAACAGAACAGAGCTTTAGGTAATCCCATAATCTATGGGAAAGCTATGTTACACTGTGAATGAGGTTTTAATAAGATTAACATCTAGAATTCCTTATACTTGAAACACGGCAAACAAATTTCAAGGCTAAAATTAATCACCTGTCAGGAAACTGCAGATTTTATTTAGACTTTTAGTAAGTTTTAGCCAACTTAAAATGTTAAATAGAAGATGTTTAAATTACTTCTTGTCCAGTTTTAATTTGAGTCCATTCGGTATGTTATTATTGAATAAAATAACAGCAGTGACTTGTGAAGAGTAGAGCAGGGCTGCCAACTTTTCCCAAAACTTTTGCGTGAGCGGGGGTTGGAGGTCTCAGCCCACATCCCGAGCATCGAGCAGGGGGGTTATGAAATTGTGGATAGGACAGTCGGTACCATGCAGTTTTAGGAGTTCCAGGTCTTAATTCAGTGGTTGCCAATTGTCCTCCTGGGCATCGTCCTTCCTGCCAAATTCAGCTCCAGCCTCTCAAATAATGTAAAGTAAAGCTTTTCTGTCAACCCGGCCATAAACTGGTAAAGGGCCTCCAACACTGATTGGTTTAAAGTTCTTTGACGAATTGGTGAAATCTAGTCTAATAATGCAAATCTGCAAAAATATCATCCAGTGAATGAAAGTGCAATACAAACATTATAACAATATCCACACTAAAGTGTCTTTTTAGGGTGATGTACTCTTGTTATGGCTAGGGTTAGTATGTTTGGTCAGAACATTCCTTTAATGTTTCCAAGCATTTCAATGTGTGGATGCTAAGACTAAAGCCATAACACCAGTGTTGACAGCGCTGCTTGGTTTTGTTGTTACAGGGTGACTGCATGTGAATTTTAATCCACCTCCTCTAGCGTCCTAGAGGAGGCGTGTTCTGCGGGGGGTACGTTTGAGCTCTGCTGGGGAGTTCAGGAGAGGCATGGGTAAACTGGATGGTTGGGATTTTTGAACTGTTAATGCAATTCTTTCCGTTTTTCTAAAAACTCCACACGTGGGCCAGATTTTTTTTTTCACGGTTCACACATTCCTGACCCCCTGCTGAGTGTGTCCACGGATTTATAGCCATGGTGCAGGTCAGTATCAGACGTGTGCAGAGTGGCCTAAAGGTCACTTTAGTGAGAGATTAATTTGCTTTCCTGGAAGTATAGCATAATGAGTATAAGAGGTGCGAGGTTTTGTTGTAAACTTGAGGAACTCACAACAACATTGTCCAGTCATAGATTTAGTTAAACGGATCATATGCACTTTTCAGGCAGTGAAACAATATTACAGATTTTTTTGGGTTCATGTGATAATAAGAAAGTGGCCCTTGTAGTGACACATAAACACACAATAGCTTTCCCTTTCTTAACAGTGTTTGGAGCAGTTGTAGTGATGATGAATTGGCTTGGTGCATTCCTAGCTTCTGCTCAGTGTTTTTTTATTATGTATTAGCTTTGGGGAGAGGGACCTGTATCTAGCACAACACTCAAGGGCAGCCACTGCCTGGAGCCTGGTGTTTGTAATTGTAGTGTTGCCGTATCGGATTCAGATAACATCTGTTTTCTGTAGCTGACTAGTGCATGGGAAATCACGTGCACCTCTTCAGTGCTTGAACTTGATTTTGATAGACTGTTCAGAGACTGTGTTTTGTCCCTCTTTGCCTATTCACATTCAGTTTTCGTGCCACAACAAACTAAAGATAGCTGAGTCATTGATCCAGCAATGATCTCTTCTTCTTTGGCTCTTATTTGCAAGGACAAAAAAACTCATTTATCCCATGTATGACCAAACTGCTAATTGAAATAGGAACAGTACCAGCAGCATCTTTTCTAAGATGCTTTTAGACAGAAAAGCACTATGATAAATAATGGCACCACAAAGCTCTGATATATGGACCGGGTCTCTTAGTATCGTTCACTCAGGCTTGCATCATTTATCGCAGTAAATTTCTGTGTCCAGGTAAATTAGCTAGAATATTGACCCCATCTGTTACTGTAGTTAAAATAAAATTAATAGTCATATTTTTAAAGCAATAAAACCTCACTTTCGGCCAGAAAAGTGTTTTCATCTGAAAGTGACATGATGAATTTGATAGTTCTAAGACAAACTAGATCTAAGACTACTGCTCTGAAAGGCCTTTTAAAAAAGACATAGTTATGCTTTAAGACACAAAGAAAACATTTTTTTTCTTGAGTGAAGCAATTCCCAGGCCCACTCCAGCCTGAAGCCTTACAGAATCTCATAACATGCACGGTTCATATCCCAAGTACTTTGCTGCAGCAGATATAATATAGAATGGTTTGATCCTCCTTTCTGATGAAAATATTAAAGTGTGTATATCAAATCTCAGAGCGGAGTCATGAATCTGCCAGTGAATGTGACTTATTTCTAGCCATATTTGTCTCAAATTCCCTGAAGAAACAGCAGGCGAGGCTCACTGGAAGAGACCCCTCCTGAGCACAAGGCCTGCTGGTTTCTTCGTGGAAAACTTATCCTGAAATTGCGATTAATCACACATCCCGCTGTCGTGCGTATCATAAACAGCACCCGGACGCCGCAAAGGATGGTAGTTACATCAGAGCAATAAAGAGAATCCTGGGAAGTCAAAGATCTCCTGCATCTTGATTGTTTGGTGCGGTTTCGGTCAGTCAGCAGTAAAACGTCATCAGCACCATGATCAAGCAGCACCAATGTGACTTCTCACGAGTGATATTTGAATTATTATTTCGCCATATTACATCTTAAAAATGGGACAGTTCAAGTGACACAACATGATGTTCACACTTCTAGTTGTAGCTAATACCTGAATAGATTGTGAGCCTGTAAGATAAGATGAGATAAGATTATATAAGTTAGCCCTTTAGTTGTGTAGTAACATGTAGAATAAAATCTATACAACACAAAATTTGTTTATAAAAAACTACACACAATACATTTTATTATAAAAGTATAAAAATCACTCTTGTTCCTGAAATCAGGCCTGCTGTATAAGATACATATCACACATAAGTGTTACAAATGTCAGTGCTCTTTAAAATCTGCTCAGTGTCCCTTTGATTACAAGTGCAATTTTCTTGCACTAGATCATTTTTATATTTTTTGCAATAAACATTATCTTCTAAAAAGCAGGGTATGTGTAGCAGCAGTATCCATGAACCCACTTTAATTGTTAGCTCCCTTGTTTAGCCTACTTGAAGGTCACTGTTTTGGGAATGAGTTCACAGCAGGGTAAATATGTGATGTGTTTTGTCTGGGACTGGCTTTGTTTTTTGTACATTTGTGAGTTGAGACTTGTAAAAGCCTGTGAATGTGGCCATGCTCAACTGATTTTGTGAGCAGAAGAGTTGTGATAGGCAGGTAGTGTTCAGTTTCATGGTCTTTGTGGTGCTATAACACGACAGATAAGATGAGGTGAGGTGAGCTATGCCGCCTGGGCTGGATCATAATGACATACAAGCCATCTTTTGTCACTAGCTCTTTAAGACAAACACTTTCTTTCATGAAACTCAGGCAGATTGGTTTTGAAGCTTTTAAGCCCTGCAGAATCCAGACTTCTTTTTTTTTAGCACTGGAGTCTATGAATTTTCTTTGCAGTCTCCAGACATTTCCTCAGAAGAAACTTTTAAGTGCCTTCAGACAGACGTGTAGCCCAGACCCCGAACCATTCAACACAGTGATCTTTAAGGGGTCAGGGAATGTGACAAAGAGCCGTCACATGCTGAAGGCTGACCCATTCCTCGCTCATTAACCCCTGGCATGGGCCTGTTTGAGATCCTTTTAAACCATTAGACAAAGGCAGGAGACTCCAACAGGTCTGGCACCAGTGTTCTCCTCACCCCACTCTGTGCCACTCTATAAGGGGCCTTCTGGTGAGGTGTAAGGAAAGACAAAGGTCATCAAAATTCTGGTCCATGGAAGGTCAGCCCAAGTTCAGCAGCACCGCCACAGTATGAGCTGCTCATAGGACACACTTGCAATTCAGGGATGATGTCTGGTCTCTTAGCTCCACTGTGGATTCCTTTTTTTTTGTGAGAGATTTTGTATAATCAGTTCAAGCAGTCTCTTCCACCCCCCACCCCCCTCTCCCCTTCACCCTCCCGCCTTAACAAGGAGCTTCCAAATCACCGTTCCGGAAATAATAGGTTTGCAGTGTTCTGGTCAGAAATGACTGCTGGAACAGACTTGATGAAAAAAGGCCAAGAACATCTGGTGGGAATATTAATGGTTAGATCCATCAAATGAAAACAGAGAGAATGTTCCATAGTCACAAAGTTTTTGTACTGTGCAGGCCTAGGCTTTCAGCTTTTTTATTGATGTGGGTTTTCAAATATTTCTAAAAATACAATAGTATTGAAAATCTGTATATCCTTATGTACAATGTACTAAGCCCTCACCATTTATTGCCTGTCTCTGCCGTTTTCTTTGAACATTCAATCAAATCAGTGCTCCAGAACACAGTGATTGTTTTGAACATGTACATAACTAGAAGATGAACTCCTATAGGCTCCAGTTCCTAAATAGTGTTTGAAATGGACACGTTATTATTTTGTGTTGAACAGATTTCTGGCCAAACTTCCGAGCCAAGAGTAGAGATTCTTCATGGTGATGGAGAGAGAGAGAAAGCAGGAGAGACCAAAAAATGGTTGAATGGAGCAGACCAAAATTCCCAGGGGGAGTCAATGAAAAATGGAGAGACCATGGAACCACAACCATCGGAAGAAAATGGACTCCATGCAAAATAGATCCGGGAGAGAAGTTGCCCAGAGCTCCTCTGGAAAGCTGAGAAAGACTTTGGGTTACAGCTTTCCTCCCATGCGTAAGGAGTCTGCAGACTGATGCAGAATGTGTAGGGGGGCTGTGATGTGACACCACTGGCTGGAAGCCTCTGCTACGACCGTTTTTAAAGGTTTTAACCCATAGCAGTCAAAAGCTCCTACTTTCATTTGGTGAGATTATTCAACTTTAACTACATAAATAAACGTTCTACTATATAGTGAATTTCACCAAAGTTTCATCCAAAACAGGATTATATAGGATTATATTTCAGTGTTACAAATTCCCAAATATTAATAAATATTATTCTTTTTTTCCTTAGAAACACAAATAAGGTGCTGAATGGATACCTCAACAATTTCTGTTTGCATTAAGCTGCGAAAAATATCCAAAATAATATCCTCTAAATATCTGCTCTGAAAAGTATATGTTTATAATTCTGCAACTACAAATGCTAAGCTTATATTCGTACTGTTTGATTTTTCAGATACTCTTTCAGCAGAGCAAGGTTTCAGACACAGCATTATTTAGCGCATAAACTCACTGGAGTCAACGTTTGAGCATTAGATTTTTAAAATTAAAAAAAGGAACAAATTGGCATCTTCCTGCAAATATAATTGAACACTTGCTATGTTTGCTCAGCTCTTCTCAAAAATCCACCTTATAATACATTCAGTACCTTTACAGTAATTGTGTATTCATTTTCACTTGGAAAATCGACAAAACATGCCATTTGACCAGGGGTACCCAAATGTTTGCAAACAATTGTATTTATATTATGTATATTATATCATACCAACAAAATAAGCATTCTCAGTCCCCAGGTGTGGTTTAAAGTTGTTTATTGTGTTGGGAATCAGTAAGAAAATATCAAGAGAGACACAATAGGAAGAAGCAACAAACACTACTGACGGAATACTGAGTGACAAACTTAATTTAGATGGAAAACAGACGTAATTATAATGAATGGCACCAGTCTCATTACACAGAAAGGTCCATTCTGTACATCATGTGGCTTTTAAAGGAATATTCCACATTACAGATCTTTCATATATTGTTACTGCTGGAATAACTCAATTTTTGTCATTTTTAACCTGGTATTTTCTTTCATATTTTATCCTTCATGTACAAATCTATACTTCATGATACGTAACATGTATCATCTACTAACAACAGCCTCAGAGTCTTTTAGATAATAAAGTCCACCATATATGCCCAGATGTCTGTTTTTACTATGTTGCTGTATACTTACACTACTGCATGGTAGGTTTGCAAAAGATTTTCTCAATAAAAGATTTGCATGCTTACACTGCGCAATGTGTGGTCTGTACACAGAGGCCTGAAGAACGATTACAACCGCACATCATTTATTTCAATATAATCTATTATATTAAATTCACCGATTCCATCATTTCATTAAATGGCACCAGTACACAGTTCTTCCTCTGCTTAATTAACGTTCTGAGCCACAAAAGCGTTATTAAATGGAAAAGTCTGTGTTGCGGAGGGAAAAGATAACTGGTATGTATTCGAACAGTTTTATGAAATGCTCACTCAGCCAATGCCAAGAGGTTGTACAGCGTAGACCATTGTCCTTGCTAAAAATGTTTAAGGCTGTTTTTAAATATAAGCTATAGAACCGTCACTGATGTCACCAGAATAGCTTGAATTTTGTGCTATGTGTCTATTGTTGTGACTAGAACCCACTCTAACGTTCTCCCTGGAAGGAAAAAACATCTGTTCTTAAGCAAATCAACTTTTGAATACACACTGAAATGTTTCCTCTTGGTGGCATATGTGACATTGAATAATATAACGGTCAGTGTTTTAATGCACATTTCACATGTAACCTGACCTAATCTTTTCCTGCTGTCTCGTGGTTCCATCAAATGGATGAAACCGCAGTCACCTTTGACTGGATTTCTACAGCAACTATAAACGTCATGGCACACGGCCTTGTTGACTTTTGCCCTTTCTCAAGTGGTTGTTGGGCAGTTCTGAGCGAACGACACCAGCCACAGGGCATATTCCATGTCTTCCACACCCGAGCCCTAACACTGGGGCCAAAGAGGGATCAGCATGGCCTTGTTTCTGGCTCTCTAAAGTAGGTCACCTCGGACCAAAATCAAGTGTGACTCTAACTCTGCCTTCACAGCGAGTCGGTCCGCCTCCGGGCAAACACGGCAGACATGCTCTTGACGATGCCCTTGATGCCTGCAGGCTTTTTCACCGCCGACCTGGACTCCCTGATGCGATTAACCAGGCCATGGAAAACCATGAGGACACTGTGGTAGTTCTCGGCGGCCGAGACCTCGTAGAACTGACAGTCTGCCGAGAGTGCCAGGAGCCGGCCCTCCTCGCTGAGCACTGTGCGCCGGTGGTGCAGGTCCCTCTTGTTACCCACGATAACAACCGGCACCTTCTCTAAAACTGCATAGTCCTTAGAAGCCCTTATGCTCTGGAGGAGTTTGCTGACGTTGTTGAAACTAGCTCGGTCACAGATGCTGTAGACCAAGACGAAACCATCAGCCCACTGTAGTCTCTTTTCATGCGTGGTGGTCTCGGGAGACGGGTCCTGCTGAGAGACATACATTTCAGAAGAGAGTTATTGAAGGATCGCATACAGTATTTCAAAAGCTCAATGTTAATCGCGTCCTCTTTAATATCAGTCATTCAAGAGATAGAATAAAATGTAAGGCATATCAAGACTGCATTAGATTACCTGCAAATAGGGCGAATCCCATATGTTCAGAGCTTGCTCTCTTCCATCCACTATAATATTGTGAGTGTAGATGGACTCTGTGGAAAACCCAGAAAGTATTTGTTTATCACAAGGCTCAATCTTCCAAATGAAGAAAAACACTCTCAGGAAAGAGGAACCTACCAATATCGCCATACTCCCCAATGAATCTTCGGGTAAGGAAACGCACTGTAAGAGCTAAAATAAAAGAGATTCATCGGTCAGATGGTGCAAAATAGTAATAGATTTAAAACTAACAGTTCCCTGAAAGAAAAACAAATTAAATCTTTTCACCACAGGAATAATATAAGAAATCCCTTCTACCTGTGTGAATGGATAATTCCTGACTTACGTTTAAATCATTATTCAGTTCTGAATAAGTGACATAACACTAAACTGTTTAAACTGTGAATTGATTTAATGCTACTATATTTTATTGCACTTATTTTTTTGTTATATTAACACTAAGCCACTTTCTTAAGTAATTTTGCCCTACTGATGTGCTCGTACAGCACACTACATTTTTACACACAGCAATCTCAGTGTTATTCTGTTATTTGTTACACTCGTGTTCTTGTAATTGTGTTGCACTGTTGTTTATTGTCCTTTTATTATTTTCTCTTGTCTTATTATCTTTTATTATTTCTTGTTGCACAGAGCATGCTGCTGAGGCAGGAATTTTCTACCTTGTTTTGTCATTGTGTTGCAGTGCTGTTTATTGTCTATATATATGTTTTTCTGTTGTCCTATTCTTTCTTATTGGACCGAGCATTGTATTGAGGCAAGAACTTGGCTAAGCTCTATCTTATCTTAAGACGTTTTAAAATAATTTCTGTAACTTGTAAAATAAAACTCACCTGATTTGCCAACATTATCTGTTCCCAGCACCACGATATTTGCATCCATCCTTAGTGTGTTCAGTCCAGTCATTCTCTCTCTGAATGAGTCCAGACTCTGAAACACAACAAAGTCTGGGAGGAGGAGGCGCGTGCACGCCTCCCCACGCGCCGTTACCTAGCAACGTCGAGCGCGAGCACCATTCAAGGTTTGAATTTCACTGGGCTTCGCCTCTTACACTACATGGACAAAAGTATTGGGATGCCTAAACATTACACCAACAGGGACTTTAATGACGCTGCATTCAAATACACGTAGTTTAATATGAAGTGGGTCAATCTTTTAACCTATCACAGCTTCCAATCTGCTTGGAAGGCTTTCCACAGGATTTTAGAGTTTGTGTTGGCGTTTGTGCCCATTCTTTCTGTAAAACATTTACGAGATCAGGGATTGATGTTGTACGAAAAGGCCTGTCTCTCAAAGTTTCATCCCTAAACGCTGTCCGCAAAACATAAATCATTACGTTGTCCAAAATGTATTGCTACGCTGAAGCATTCAGATTACCCTTCACTGGAATTGAGGAGCTCAGGCCAAACCCTGAAAAACAGGCGTGTCCTAATACTTTTGTCCATGTAATTCACCATTCATTCTCTTTTTTGTTAACTCAAGTTATATTGACTTGATATCTCGTGTAACTTAACAAAACTCTGTTCTGCATGCCAAACCGATCAATATAAGCTTACAGAGAAAATAGTGTCTAAGATCATTTAAAGATTTTATGTACATAATATGGACAAATGTTTTGGAACACACCACTTAATGATTTAATTCAGGTCTATGTATTTTGAATGTTATTTATGCTAAGTCCCCGTTGGTGCAGTAGTCAGGCATCCAATTTTTTGTCCATGAAGTGTATGCATAACAACATTGTAGAATTCCTTCTTACGACTTTATGGGGTTTAAACGTAAACTACTGGCGTTTGAATAATAATCTTAACACGGATGTAAACAGCAGATCCTACAAAACGTATCAAACAGTTCTATATCGATGCGTTTGAGTGCATAAAAGAACCTGTTCAATAGAACAAATTTTAATGAAAACAAAATCTCGGTACAGATTTTTCTCAAATCCAGTTAAAAAAGCGTGCTTTTCATTGAAGCGTGGTGGTGCTGTGTTCAAACATATAATTTGTCACAAGGTGGCGCTATTTGCTCGTGATTGGGAAATTGCTATTTTTTTTACCCCACAGTTACAGCCATTGCCCCTTATTTGTAATGTTTATAAGTCTTATTATTAGGACAAAATCTTATTTTTAAATCACGGGTTCCATTCTGTACACAAACTGCTCTCCTCTTTAATTCTAGAGAATACAGTAGTGTGAATAAGAAAAGAAAAAGGGGTGTCAGAGGGATGTCAGAAATCTTTGGCTTGTTGATAATATTTAATATTGCAGAATGTAAAATAAATTATGGATCCAGCTAGCTCCCAAAATATTACATTCATAGAATGTGACTATTCAGAATATAAAAAACAATATTTCTGAAACACAATGATGTCTTCACTGACGTTATTTCATACTTTGTTCATTTATGAATTTACCTGTAATTAAGACTAAATAGATATGTATCTAGTAGCACCACTTGTAGAAGGAATAGTAGTAGTGTTTGTAATAGTGGCAGAAATTATCATATGAGTTGTTTCACCATTCTATTACACCATATAATCTACTTCTGTGTGAATCAGAAAGGTGCTTCACTAATGATGGAAATTAGGCCAACAGATGGACTCCATCTAAACACAACATGTTTGTTAATTATTCAGTAGTAGAAGTTTTTTTTGCCCTAGCGTGTATGAAAAACCAAAAAACAAATCTTAATTTGTAAACACATAAGCAATTCACACTACTACAATTCCTTAATTCATTCTTTTTTTCGGACACGGAAGCAACTTTCAACCAAGGACCTTTTCTACCACTAGAGGTCAGTAGAGTTTAATGCGCTGATTTGCTTTGGGGATTTTTTTCGAGCAAGCAAACGCCTCAGCATAGACCAAACATTTCTTTCAGTTGTTTCCTGATGCGTCTAGCCTTAATACAACGTGAATCCAGGCTTAGCTCTTTGTACTTTAGATGCATTCATTTGAATATTATTAGTTGGTGAAGTGTTTCAGTGTTTACATTCAGTGTGTTGCTCTTAAAGTGCAGTGCGCTTCAATATTCAGGCCTGTCAGATTCCTGATGTTTTAATTGAGACTTGAGAAGTGGTAGCCATGCTGAAAAACTGACTATATTATCTAACCTGGTAGACATGTTTCTGAGTAAAGATGTTCACTGTAGACTGTGATGCGTCTGTTTTTAGCCACTTGACAATTAATGCACACTAGGTGTCAAGGTCGCAGCAAAGACGCGAAGTGGGTCAGGTGAATACTGCTGAGCGAGATATGCGACATGCTTGTCGGACTGTAAAATGTAGAGCCCTGCTTCCTTGCCTCAGGTTAAATGCATAGAATGTGTGAGGTCTTTATGAGTCCCTCAGGAGGACATTTAAAAGCCCGGTGCAGTGATTTATGAATCCTACATGTAGGAAGTCACCACAGGGATTTTATATTAGTCTTCTGTCTGCACCGTGTGGTTGGTGCCTCCATCTGTGGACTGATGGCAGGCATAGCTGCTAATAGTGGTGGAAGCACTGAACCAGTAGTGTCATATGTCTTATTTTCTACATCCGAGTTCAGCCTTCTAACACAGACCCAGCTATAAACGGCAGGCTTTTTCACGGAAGTTCTCAGTGTTAGAGCTGGACTTTCCATCGATCTTCCCTGACACTGCAATATATGTGGAATTCAGTTCTGCTGGAAGTAAATGGGTGCTTTTGAACAGATGAAATGAGAATCATCTACACTCCTGAATAAGGGTCCAGAGTGGTTCTTGGATTCTTTCAAGAACCGTCCAGCCTAGTTCTTTGATGACATTACTTAAAAAAACTTTTATAAAGATTGGTACCTTATATTCAATAAAATAAATAATGATTGCACAAAATGTTATTGATGGCAGTAACATATATCAACTAAATCTGTAGAAAAATCTGAAAAATATCATCATCATAGGTTGTCAGGCGTTCTGAACATTGTGATGTCATTAGTACTTCAACAATAGGCCTACTGACTGTTTGCATATTTAAGTACACACAGAATATAATCAGGCCTGGTTAATTGATTTGAAGAGCAGTGAGTGACATGTTGAATATAAAGTATTACAAATAAAGAATTATTGTATACTATCCCCTGAAATTTAGTAAAACATCTTATGTTACTTTCTGGTATCCAGTTCATAGTATTTCAATCTGCAAGGCATATTCAAATATATATAATTCAATATAGTGGCATTTCACAACAAGACAAATGACTGCAAAGTTTAAAGTGGCAAAGATTTTTATGTAGAAAAATGTTTTGCTAGTCTTTGCTAGTCTTTCAAAGACAAATCTTTAAGCTAGGCTGGGCCTGCAAGTTTTTCTTTATTATTATGTAGTGTTTCTCAACCTGCTGCACATAGTCTGGTGTTTTAAAATGACTTTGAAATAACTGGCAACCACAGCTTGACTTTCAACATCCCACGCAAGATTAGTCAGAAATGTTTGTCCAGTTGTTTTTGCAAGTGTAGCCAGCATGTACAGTTGGTGTTAATGAGCTTATCATAGTGTTACAACAGTCTCGACAAGTGCTACGTGAGTGAACTAATTTGGTTGGGTGGAAGAAAAAGCAGTTACGTCCCCCAGTATGAGTCCTTTTCCTTTTTCTGTGGCTTGGTTGTGTTTTCATGATTTTACAGCTGTGTTAGTATCGGGAAGTGACTTGGGTGTGTTTTGACTGACACTAAAACTCGGTTTACATCACTGTTGAAGGAACGGATTTGTGGCGTAACTTCAGGACCCCTTGTACATACTTTCATGCCACATCAAATAAATGTACAGAAGCATTAGCTTCCATGTAGCATGAATGAGGTTAAAAAAAGGATCCAGTGACTTGTGGGGAAAATATGCACAGACCAAATGTATCCATTCCAAAACATGTGTGGTTAACTGTGTGAAACTTTGTCCAACAGAGATCACGATGTGTCCAGCATGTCACCAGATACAAAATATCACAAAAGGCTTATTAGACCACATTTATTAGACATTTTGGGATGTGTCAATAAAAAGCATTGATGGAGTAGGTCTGTGTTCTTGGGCAAAGATAAGGTAAAGGGGGCATTTGGCTTATGCTCTAACTTACAATCATTAGTTAAAGGGACAGTCCCCCCTGGAGTGTTAAGTGTCTTTCTCAAGGACACAGTGATAGAAAAAGGGGTTTTGAAACTGCAACTTTGTGGTCATCGGGCTCACAGGCAGGTGTTTGACCCTCTAGACTACTAACACTGTGAAACTCATTCAAGCTGTAACTGAAAACGTCTGGAACTGGCTGTTCTTTTCTTTAAATTAAATGAATAAGACAGGTGTGAGACCAGTCGCTGTCCTGCTCTATCTTCAGATTAAGCTTGTCCAGCCCTGAATGTGAGCTGACAGAAGTGTTTAGTTTCTTGTCCATTGTGTTCAAAATCAATCTGACGGACTGAAGCTCCAGCCCACCCTTTCTCCTACTGGCTGACACATGGTGCGCTCCTTCATAAGTTAATTGAAATCAATGGCAAGATATATTTGACGGATAAAGGAAAAGTTGTTGTAAATGCTGCCTTCTGCGGCTGAGCAGGGGGTTCAGACTCTTAGGAGTTGCGGGTAATGCTGGTGATAATAAATCATAATTCATTCTCAAATATTTCTGTAGAAAATAAGTGCAGATACTAAACATTCAAGATATTTGGGTTTATAAGCAAAGGGGTAAATACTTCTTGATACTTTATGTGTTAAAATGACAGAAAATGCATGCATTCTGGTTTTTCAAAATGAAAACCTTTCCTGCATTTTGACTTTTTGTCTTTGAAACAAATGAGAAGTGGAGACTTGTAGCTACCATGACAGAGTGTATATATACATGGGATCCATCGTGTATGGAATTGAATATGTAATTACCTGATTACCTTTCAATAGCGAAGAGAAAATACTAAGCTTCAGCTATTTTAACCCCAAAATTTCCACAGGAGCACTGCAGTATGGCAAGTGTATCTTCTCACTCACCATTTCCTTCTCCTCTTTTTGTTGGTGCTCTAATATTAAAGTCACACATCTCAGTTTAATTCTTTATTTATTAATGTTAACAATGGAGTAATCCATATTAACCAAAATAGATCAGAGTTTACCGCATAGTTTACCGCTTGTGTTCTAAAGGTTAAAACCTCGGAGCTGATTTTAGTGGGTTTGAACTTGTAAAGATGGGTATCAGGTATTAAAGGAGAAGAAAAGACTAACCTTACTCGTAGGTGTTCTATGTAGCGCGATGGGAGTGCTCGAACGCGGAGAGAAGCGAAAGAGCAGTTGAATCGTGCAGCCTTAATCTATGAATGCTCTCACAAAGAGTAAAGCTCCCACCTGGAACTAACATTCACAAACATGTAAGACTCCAGACGATCTCCAGATCTGGGGACGGAACTCAATGACTGAGCACCGAGGAAGCTCCCACTTCCTCTATTTATGGAGTGA
>JBBMFX010037204.1:0-11735 GCA_037832545.1 Rhabdalestes septentrionalis
GATGGCCTACAGTAGCCTTAAGTTCTCATTTTCTAAAATAAACACTTGGTGGTTCTTCAAGATCTTGACTGTAGCCTGTTTCTACAGTTTTTTTTCAATATAGTTAATTTAGATTTAGTTTCATTTTTGCAAATGGTGCAAATTCTGCTAGATTATAGATAAAACATTTCCATTCCCCGGCCATTCTGTGATCGGCAGTGATCGGCAATCGGCAGATCGGTAATCTCGGTGATCGGTAATCGGTGATTGTCCCCAAAAATGCTGATCAGAGCATCTATAACTGATTATGTCCAAAAATGTTCACAAGAAAGAATACAACCTTTAAACCCAACTTTTTTCTCTGAATAAACTCAGAGAAGGAACTCTCCCCCAACTAGTATGAAGTGTTTTCAGGTTTACATAATTGCATTTTTTGCATCTAAAGTTCAATGTGCTGACTGGATTTGAATGAAATCATGATATTCTGACTTTTGAGAGGAATATTTTATCTACAACACCCACAGTAACTGTCCAGCCCTGACAACAAATGTATTAGTCATCTCTAGGAATATGACATATACACTTTGCAGTAGTAACATGTTTAGATTCAGCACTCAAAAAAACTGGTTTATTTGCAATAAACAATGAATAAATAATGACAAGCAGTGAATATATAATGATAAATAGTGAATAAATAATCAATGCTGTTTATTGTTTACAGTCTCCAAAGCGTTTACATTGCAAAACTTCCTTCATTACCGAGAATGCTCTTTTACGTCCTTGAATGAGTATTTTCGAAGAGGAGGTGCAACATACAACCTTCCCCCACTATAGGCATAATTATTCATCCCCCTGCCTTGTCAGTATCCTCCTATCAAGTGACTATATTAAGTACTTAAAGCTCCCAGAGCTGCTTATATGTTTGAGTATCACAGCTGGAGACCCTCACCTACAGGCCATTAGAGGTCAACAGTATGACTGAGCCTGTTTCAGTCAGGAGCGGCAGCATTGCTGGGAGAACCGCTGCTGCAGTGAGTGATGGCGGTGGTCATTAAGTCGTGGCGTGGTGCTGAAAGAATGTAATTAACTGAACAATGGCACAGGCAGCAGAGCCCCTAGAGGCCATTACAGCCTCCTCCGTCCACTCTCCAGGGACGTAACTGTGTATGACGATGTGAATGGCACTTCAGTAGACCGTACATCTGTATACGTTGTAAAATCAGAGGCAGAGACAACCACAGAAAGCTCAATGAACAATGTTTCGCACACAAAGGTGATCATATTAGACCTCTAGTATATCCATACTATCGATAAGGCTTTGAGGATAGTGATGCAATTTGCTGTTAAATGTAAATATTGCCAAAAATAAGTATGTTTTATTGATATTATCACATCATATCTCTAAAGTGGTAACTTTTCAAGAGAAACAGTAGAAAACATATATTTCAACAATTAAGGTTCCTTAGAAATCTCTTGCTTGATTCAAATGTGTGCATAGACATATCTACCTAGTTTAGTTATATTTCTTAAAGTAATTTTCTATTGGTTTACACTGTGTAAAGGTTACCTGGCGACTTTAAAGTAATGTTTTGGAGGTTTTGTCCTGACATCAATGATGTTGAAAGCATATGCATCTCTGAATCAAGTCAATTCAGTGTGTCAGTGTGGAAGTATAATAGAAGAATCAGACCACAAATGAAAAGCTGAAAACAGTTAATGGAGGCTAGTAGCTGTCTAGTGAAAGTATGTTTTGTAATTCTAATTACTGGCAATATTAATGTTTATTTACTCTGCTGAACAATTGTTTCATGCACAGAAAGGTAATAATTTGTTTGATAATATTTCTGTGGTGAAATGTATGCAATGCTTACATCGCTAACTGAATCATTCCAAATGTTTTTGACCTTTTTGTTAACACTTATTTATGTTCACATAATTCAATCATTAAATGTTGATTAGTATTTCTATTATAAAATGTAGAGAAATAAACATGTGATCGGTATCTAAAATAGCACGACTGGCTGAGCATCCATTTGTTGATTAAACTGACTCTGTCGTTCGTTTAATGCTTTTAAGAAATATGGTTTTCTTTTATATTTCAATTAAGCTTGAAATTATTCAATTAATCACTTGTGATTCAAATGTGTGCATAAATAAATCTACCTGGTTTAGTCTTACAGTTTACTTACGTTTGTCAATAATTGAAATAATACATGTGGATGGATTTCCGTTCAGTGTATCACTTTTTCAGGGATGTACATAATTAGCACTGCTCTGCTATTTGATTATTGCTCATCAGATATTCTCAATAAAATATTCCCATCTGAGTCATGACATCTTTTATTGGATCTCTGACCTTTACTGTCATGATACAGCAGCACATTTTCAGTCTCTGTGCACAGACATCATCGAGCGGCCTGTCACCACTGCTCACACTCACCGCCCTGCACATACTGCACTGTTCTACTCCTATCATGGTCCCAGAGAGAGAGAGATAGTGAGAGAGAGAAAGAGAGAATGAGAGAGAGAGACAGACAGAGAGACAGAGAGAGAAAGACAGAGAGACAGAGACAGAGAGAGAGACAGAGAAAGAGAGAAAGAGAGAGACAGAGACAGAGAGAGAAAAAGAGAGCAATAGAGAAACAAAGAGAGAGAGAGAGAGAGACAGAAAAATAAACATAGAAATGGGTGAGGAGAGAGAGGGAGAGATAGATACAGAGAGAGAACAGACAAATATAGAGCGAATTGGGACATAGAGAGAGTAAAAATGAGAAAAACAAGGAGAGAGAAATATAAACAGAGAAAGAGGTGAGGAGAGAAAGGGAGAGATAGAGGGGGAGAGAGATACAGAGAGAAAGAGAATGAGAAAGAGAGAGACAAAGAGATAGATGAGTGAAATGAAGAAATAAAGTTTGGAAGAAGACGAAAAAGAAACCAAGAGTGTGAGAGATGGTTTAAAAGAGAAAATATAAGGAGATAAGTTAGAGGCAGAAATGGAGAACGAGAAAAAGAGAGAGGACAAGGCCCACATCCACTGTGCTGCACCACACCGGGTCCAAGCCACAGCACAAATGATCTGTCGGTGTGTGTCAGCAACACTCCCACAAACGAGCAGTGTTCGCTCGTCCATGTCCAAAAATGATCCTGTGCGCTCTGCACCTCATCTGTGCATTAAAAACTTAAATTCACATGATCCAAACGTTTCCACATCAGTAAAAATTTACATATTTTGCAAAATTAAGCCAGCTTATAGACAATACTATGTAGATTGTATTCATGTGGAAATGGTGTAGGAATGTACTTAAATTGGTGGCATTCTGGTCTAAAACTTCTACCTGAATTATGTATCATGTTATGTAATATTCTGCACCACATAGCACCGTTTAGCCTCGTTAGTTTGACATACTTGACAATTTAGTACCTGTAATGGTACCTGGCCCACCGTCAGCTTTCTTGCACTACAATACCCAGCATGCACTGTGTGAACACACTGAACAGCATTTACTGAAGCATCGCTGAGGCGAGGGATAGTAAATTCAGATCACACGTGCGGCTTCCTACTGCATTACTAGCTGGATAATAAATTAAACACATTAAACTGCTTCATGTACTCAAAGATTTTATAAAGTACCTCCCACCTTCAAGATGAAGTGATTTTCTAAAATCTCACTCTTAGGACTTGTATGTCATGTTAACAACAGGCATGGAAATGTTTTTACTTTTCATTTTGGTCAGAGTGCCCTTTTAAAATGTGTAGTGATAATTATAATAACACCATACTAATTCACAGTCTACCAATTTCTATGTAATTTGCATAATGCCATTAAGTGGATCCTTCACTTTCTTCAGTGTTAAACATTATCATTTCCAGAATGATCTAAATTAAAATGGGCCCTTTGTAATCACATGAACTCACCAAAGAACAGCACACAGTGTGAAATCCTTTCTCTGCA
Source organism: Rhabdalestes septentrionalis (assembly GCA_037832545.1). Lineage (NCBI taxonomy): Eukaryota > Metazoa > Chordata > Actinopteri > Characiformes > Alestidae > Rhabdalestes > Rhabdalestes septentrionalis. The sequence continues at coordinate 3,933 of JBBMFX010037204.1, forward strand.
TTTAACCAAGTGAAGCAGTGAGCAGTGTGTGGGGACAGTACCTTGCTCAAGGCAACCTCAGCGGCAGTCCTGGGGCTCAAACCCACAACATTTTAATCACCGGGGCAACTCCCTAACCACCAGACCACAACCTGCCCCACAAGGGACCACTGGGATTTGTTGGTGCTTTAGCCAACTAAGCCAGAATGTCAGCCTAATATAAAACACAGGCCGTTTTTTGCAGGATGGAAAATAAACGTGAGGTTTATCGCATTGTGAATGTAACATAGGAGCCACCAGCATAAAGTCATTAGCATACTAATTGGTGACATGTGATTTTAATTAGCACTAGCAACATTAGCATTTCCAAATGGGACCACTTCTTTAATGTCAATGCTTTGTCTGAAAGGGCAAACAGCATAGCCACTAATTACCATCATGTGAATTGCAACAGTTTGCACTGTATTCAGAAATATTTCATTGTTTTTCTCTTTTAGCAGCAGTAGCTTGTTTTCAGACTGAAATATTTCTTGAGAGAAGCAAGTCGAGCAGCTTCAGTCGGCCATGATGACACTGCAATCCACTGAGTCTGATCCAGTATTCTGGACACGCAGACAGGGCGGGCGGTACTGAGCATGCTCACAACTCCTCTCTCACCCTCCCTGCTGGACGAGACTCGGAGCATCATTTTCCTAAAGAGCAACAGAGAGCTTCCTGTCTGAGGACAGGTCAATCAGAGGCAGCCTCACACCACATGGAGGGAGGAGAGAAGAACATCTCTCTCTCTCTCTCTCTCTCTCTCTCTCTCTCTCTCTCGGCCTGTCTCTCTGTCTCCTTTATCTACCCATCCCTTCTTTTTTCTTTCCCTTCACCTTTTCTCTTTCTCTATTTCTGTCTCTCCTCCTTTGTCTCCCTATCTCTCTCTCTCATTCTCTCTCAATCCCTGTTTTCTCCTCACCTCTTTCTTCTCCTTTTTTCTTTTACCTCCTTCTCTGTCTATATTTCTGTCTCTCATGTTTTTTTCATTTTTTCAGTACCTCTTTTCTTTTTTCTTTGTTTCTGTCTTGCACATTCCTATTACTCCTGTGTTTCCCCCTCAGTCTCTCCTCTGATTTTTTTTCAAACTTCCAACATTTATTTCTCATTCTCAATTCATTCTCTCTTTTCTGGTCATCCGTCTTTTTCAAACATTTCCTCTCAACCTCTGTCTCTTTCTCTCTTTTCTCTCTCTCTTTCTTGCTATTTTTCTGTTCTCTTCCATTCTTGTACTTGCTCATTCTCCTTTTATTACTCTCTGTCGATTTCTGTAGTTGTTGTTCTTCCAAACCTTTGTTTCTCTCTCTCTCTCTCTCTCTCTCTCTCTCTCTCTCTCTCTCTCTCTCTCTCTCTCTCTCTCTCTGACACTCTCTCTGACACTCTCTCTCTCTGACACTCTCTCTCTCTGACACTCTCCCGCCCGGCCCATTCCTGGTGGGCTCATGTTAATATTAACATGCTGCCAGTCTGAAGTCGTGATGTGTTTATTACTTAGGCTGAGTGACAGCATCCATCTTGATGGCACTGCTAATACACTCTGTCTTTCTGTCTTAGTTTCCGCTGCTGTCAGTTACTGACGGACTGGCTGTGCACAGCGTGTTCCTGCTCAGAAAGCGCTAGTAGAAGCTGACAGATGTTACGTATCCAAAGAAAACTCAAACTGATCTACTTTAATAGCCCCTGCTGCTGTTATATAAGTGAGCTGGACCTTTTAGTTTCAAGAATGATGCCAGTAAAAAAAAAAGTTGGCAAACTGCACTGTGCTAATTTGCCAATGAGTCATATAACTGCTTTTCAGAGTTTTTGTCTGTTTTTTGCTTCTTGGAAGTTTCCTGCAGAGATACCACCCTTCATTATAGTACTTTAATTAGGGCTGCACACTATACATGTACATGTAAGTAGTTCTCTCTACCCAGCTGTAGCTCTCCTGTCATTTAAGACATCAATCAGCAGATGTGGTATTTTACATCACATAGATATTCTGCTGTATTATATTTTCGCACACCGTGTAGATTTATTTGGATAATTATATATGTGACCATTAAGAATCCTGAGTCTTTCAAATAAATGAACCTCACTGAGCAAATGAAGATATATGGACAGTTTTGTGTGTAGGGATGTTTTTAGTGGCAGTGAGTGGGCTCCTGCCACGCAGCAAAAAGAGGAACAGCAGGAGGTTTGCTGTGGTACTGAGCCATTTCTCTGGTGGTGATGGAGAACAGTGATGAATCAGAGGTAGAAAATCAGTGACCTGTGCCCAGGGCATCGTTTTTCTTCACATATCTACAGACTTCACTGTGGAACTGGGGATGTAGACACATCACTCCAGACTCACACATCAATTTTGAAATGCCAGAGCTTCCTACAATCAATTATAATGATGTAGCGATGGACAAATCATGTTTTTTTAATGGTTGATTTTGTGGCCAAAATTTCCAATGGATGGTTTTCAGGGCAATTGTTTATTAGAAAAAAAAGCTCATGCTGTGAATCAATAACATGCAGCAGCATATTTCTAGTACCTTGCATTGGCCAAAGTCACAATGAATGCCATGTATGTATCATAATATTTGAATGATCTTAACCATACATGACTCACTGTGCTGAACAACATTCCTTCCCAATACAATAATGCTTGATCACAGCATGAGAACGGCACATAAGAAACAACATTATTTGACTGCAAGACTGCAAACCTGCTGGTTCATTCATAAAGTAATGCAGGTCATGAGAATGGTTCTCTAATGCTTAGCCACAACTGAGTAAGGTGTGGGAGCCGAATAGTTAACTTCATTGTCATAAAATATCATGCCCAAAATCTTTGAACTTCATTTTGCTCCCATGCATTACCAACTTGAGGCCATGATATTTCCAACTCATTCCCACACCATACTAAGTTGTGGCCACATTAAAATACCAGTTGAATGAATTTTTGTTGTTTATGTTTTGCCATTCCCATGCAAGCCATTCCCAAGCTGTGATCAAGCATTTTTTCATCTCAACTTGCTTGTCCCTTCTAACAGTGATTCATGACATGGGAATGTCTCTGTAATGCTTGGCCACGACTAAGTAAGGTGTGTGGGAATGTGTTGGTTAAGTCATGGCCTCCAGTTAATAAAGCAAGGAAGCAAATTTAAGTTGTGAATTTGTGGCCATTAAATTTTTAAGTAAAATGCACACAGTCAACGATGTGAACGACGTTCTCGGCATTTAATTTGTTCACCAAGTGAAGCAGGGGTCTGCCACCAACGAGGGGAAATTACGGTAAAATGTAAGGTCATTTTAAGGGGTAAAATTAAGGGGTTTGGTTTCATAGTGCAGGGAGCAGTGTCTGGGGGTGGTACCTTGCTCAAGGGTACCTCAGTGGTGACACTAGCCGTCCAGGGATTCGAACCTACAACCTTCTGATCTCAGGGCAAGAAAAAAATAGCTAAGTTAACTACCCTGTTTTAATGCCTTACTAAGTTGTGACCAAGCATTAGAGAACCATTTCCATGCCATGCATTACTTTTAGAATGGACCAGCAGGTTTGCAATGTTGCACTTATTTAAAATGCCAGTTCCTGTTGTTCCATTCCGATGCTTGCCGTGCCCAAGCTGTAATCAAGCTGTATTTTATTAGAAAAGGAATGCAGTTCAGCAAAAAGAATCACGTATGATTATCATGACATATTTTGGTTCAAATGAAGCAGCAATGTTCATACCCAGCATGAGTGCACTTAACTGACTCATGTTGTCTTGGACTTTAGCCGAAATCTACTATCTGGCTGGCTCCTGATTGAATGCTTAAAACAAAAACCCATCTAATCCAGGCTCCGCTGATACAAACTGCTGGATTTTTTAGGCTCTATATTGTCCTATTGTGTGAGCAGCTACTCCCGTATAAAGTATTGTAATCAGTAAAATGTTTACAGCCCTGCATGCAGCTCAATTTAGGGGTTAGTTTAGGATACAAAACATTTGAAAGCCTTATTTTTCCAGGCACTGGGGACCTCCTACGGAAGGTAAACATTCAGAAACTCAGCAGTGTGTGAAATCAGCATGACCCGGTTTATCTAACATGTCAGTGATCACAGCTGAGATCAGGAGAGTGTGTTTATGTGTTGATTACCAGAAGTGATGGAAACAGTTCTTAAATCTCATGGAAATTTTTGATAGTTCAGTCTGTTCTGTACTGTTTTGGCATGCTCTCGTATGCTTGGCCTCATCATTTCTCCACTGATCCCTTATGAGCTTCTCTGTTGCTGAATTCAGGATTCAAGATTCATTTTTGTCACATATACAGTTACATACTTACAGAATGTTATGAAATGTAATCCTGAGACAGTACACTAACCAGAACATACAGAAAAGAAGACAAAGTAGAATAATACAGTAATGTGAGAAAGATACACAACTGTAAATAATATAGAAATATGGAATAAAAGTATCTGAATATTTAAAGTGGAGAATAAATATGTCATTGTGTAAATGGTGAATGGGGATGTTCTTTAGGGTAAAAAAAGCTGCAGAAAGCATTGCGGTTTGGGAAACGTGTCAATGTGTGGCGCCACATTTGTGGTAGATCAAGGGAAGTAGCAGCTAAAGTGAAGTTTTAACCAATTTTAATGTCTAGTCAGTCGATCAAGATGTCTTTGGTGTATTCAATTTGCTTCTGAAGTGTAGCCAGACGCCAGTGTCTTGAAGTGAGCTGACTGAATTTATGCACTGGAATGGAAAATTAATTCGAGCCATTTCCTACCCAGACTGGAACATATCACCCTATAATATCTTTGATTTGATTTGTACCACCAATAAAAACATATGGGTGGGACTGTTTATATGACTCTGCTTTTTTAATGTCACCTCAAAATGTTTCTTTAAATGCTTTTGTTCAAACTCAGTTAATAGTCATGGATACTTCAAAAGCAGCTTATAACTATGGCAACCTTTTTTCATTACTTGTCTCTTTTATTAAGAAAATTGTGCCTTGACTGAACTGCAAGTGATCTTATCACCACACAAAAAAATGAAAAAAACAACAAAAAAGAATGTGAGATTATTTGAGACTATTGAACAATCTGACTTGGTTTGAGGCAACTATGCGGTGATGTGTGTCTTGACTGAGGGGAACCTTTCAGTGACTGTGGTGGAATTGCTGTTACACACTCATCTCCTACGCTATTTGATGTCCGGTCAGTCAGTTATGTCCTTTGAACCAGGCCTTTGAGTTCAGCTTGTGCGCTGAGATCTGTAGAATGATGATAATTGGCAGGTTCTTCATGGATGAACCGTTTCAGCTACAAAGTCATTGCCGTGTTTGAGAAAAGAGCATCTCTCAGGCTTCAAAGCTCCTTAGTGCTAGGGGTGCATTACGTCTCTTTATCTCTTTATCTTCTTCTCCTCGCCGGCCAATTAATTGCATCCTTCACTCAAGTACATTCTGTAGAACAGAGTGTTACTGGAAGCCTCCAAACAGTGGAGACTGTTGCTCTGGCGGCTTTCAGCTCTCACTTATAACCTGCTTCTATTCTTGCAAATCCCTCTGAAACCTCCCACCCACACGTATAAATGCTTGCTTGTTAACAAATATGTTTTTAATACTATTAACAAGTTAAGGCGTTCTCATTTTAGTAAATGAGAGATTATTCTTAATGCCTTAAAATAATACTTATGAATTTCATAGCTACTCCTCAGAAATTGTATTTCAAAATCATAATAGACACGCAAACCACACTCATCTCTAATCTTATCCACCAATCGGAGGAAGTCCTGATGGAGCTCCTCACAATAATCACGCCATATGAATGGCAGCGGTAGTAGAATTACAGCATACATTCTATGAAATGGTGTGTATGAGGATTTGGATATGGAATACGTCCCTCATTGCTCAATGACAAAACATTTGATAAGCTCTAAAGAAAACTAAACTTGATCTGGGAGACTAATTTATTTAGTGATCACAGTGATGCAACTGTGATTTAATTTTGTTCTTTTAGTGCATTTTTCTTGTTTTAAAGTCTGATAACAGACCTCATTTAAACAGACCTCAAAATGTAGCCTTAGTGTTTACTTCAGAATTAGCTCATCAGAAGGGCAGAATCCTCCTCAATATTGAACTGCTTTAACATTGAGTTGGTGAACAAGTTTGCTGGTTTAATTAATGTACACATGGTTTCCAGAATCTATTTATTTAAAACTGGCCTGTGTCCAGAAATTGTCAGTTCTCAGTGAGTCAGCTTCTTTTATTGATTTCAAATGTAATCCTCTGTGTGCTTCTAAAGTTTACTGTAAACTACTAACTACACCACCTGAGGAGGTGAGAATATCTCTGGATTTTGTTATAGGTCAATTCATCCGTTCTCATTATGCCCATATTCTCATTATGCCCAAAAGCCTTATTCCCCAGCAACTGTCGCTAGCACAGTTCGCAAAAAGTCATTCAGTCAAAGCAAGCAAACGGCAATGCTCAGGGTTTCTCCCGAGTGCTTTATATGAAGTTATTAACTCTGGTATAGTTGTGTAATGAGCTGTTGTTAGTATGGTCTTGACTAGCCTCCATATGGTTCTGTTGATCTCTAATCTCTAACCTCACATTCATTAGGCTGGATGGGATCTTGGCCTGTTTACTTTTCTAACCTTGCTACAAAAATAAAAACATTTCATGACTGTTTTGATTTGCAGGCTTCTAAAAGACAGACAATTCGAAAAAGACCTCCAGCGGAGAGACTGACTGATTTCTGCTCCAGCAAGCCTGAGAGCCTTCCTGACTCCCATTTATACTTAGAGAACCTCACACAGGCTCATTAATACACAAAGAGAAAGAGGAGGAGTAGAAGGGGCGAAAGAGAGGAAGCCAGAGAGAGAGCAAGAGAGAGAGAAAGGAAAGAAAATGAGGGAGATGGAGAGAGAGAGAGAGATGGAGAGAGAGAAAATGTGAGAGGGAGAGAGAAAAAGAAAGAGAGAAGAGAGAGAAAGAGAGAGAAAAAGAGCGAGAGAGAAGGAAAGAGAGAAAGAAGAGCGAGATGAAGAGAGAAAGAACGAGTGACAGAGAGAAAGAGTGAAAGAGACGTAAAGGGAGAGTGTATGTATGAGGAAAGGTTGAGGGGAGAGGGGGGTTATTATTGTTATTTATGGTGAGTGTATAATTGGAGGTGGGATGGATGTTTTATTCATTTCAGAGCGGCGGAGATGCAGCAGCCAGATCAGGCTGAGGGGGCTGAGACATATTAACCCATGAACTCTAAGGGTCTGTGTGTAGATCCAACATTCAGTTCCTCAATCTCACAACTGCATAATCCATTGATTTGTTTGATGGTAATAAACAACCAGTCTTAAGGTTAATAATGTAACAAAAAACATGGATTTCAAGGGTTATGTTTCATATACGGCTCATTAATTCCTTGGGTCCAGTTGCTAACTTCTGCCTTTCCCTTTAAATAATAGAATTTTCCGAAGTTTTGCTGATCTTCCTGATTTGATATTTGATATTATAAATAAATAAATAAATATTTAAAAAATATATAATAATAATAAGAGGAAGAAGTAGAAATATATATTTAGATTTAAGATTTAAAAATATATATCTATATACTCATACATACATAGAGATACAATTTGTACATAAACCAATACACTAATATGTACTATTTTATGTGTACTTGTTGTTGTTGTATGGCTGTTAAAACTAGGAGGAAAAAGAAATACACCAGGAAAGGTGTGCTCACAGCTTCGTGTGTGTTTCTGTATGTTTGTGTGTGTGTGCGTGTGTGTGCGTGCGTGGTGTATATGTGTGTTCATGCACATATAT
>JBBMFX010037215.1:0-11734 GCA_037832545.1 Rhabdalestes septentrionalis
AGTACTTAGAACTCTGCCCTGGTTCTCACAATATACTGAAACTCCAATGTTTCCTCTTATTGTAATTTATATAATCTTCCTAGGGACAAATACAGTTACTTCTCATCTTATCTCTTTTCATCTTAGCAGCATTTCACATACTGGTGCCAGTATGTACTATTTTTGAGGAGAACCACGTTGCCGTAAAGCGACCACCCAACGCAGCAATTAATCTGACAGTGGATGACTGGAGTAGGAGACGCGCCAGTGGAGTCATGTGCAAGTGAGCTTTGGTTACACCAGGAGCTGCTGAGAGGGTGGGCGGGCCTGGATTTAGCAGCATATCTCGGCAAGGGTCACAATCTAGAAAGCGATCTTGACACACTGCTGGCCTGGGGTGAGGATACAGCCACCTGTTCAGACTCCTGCAAGCTCCATGCCCAGGTTGTCTTTAACGATGCTCTCATCATGCACGAGTATCCAAGTGATGTGTGTAAAGTGAAATCATGTTTCTCAAAACAATATTGTTCCTTGAAGCAGCACGAGTGTAGCAGCCAGTTCACAGACTACCCCACCCCGTGCAGATCCAAGAACGACGACATCACGAAGCTAAACCAGCCAGACCATTCCCTAACAGGTTTAGTTTCGATTCAGACAGGAACAGGGACAGAGCTGCAGTCATAAAAGTTTTAACTGCTGGTAAATAACACTGATCCTTATGGGGACTAAAAATAGCCGCCTAAGCTCTCCAAAGCCAATTTTCATCACCAACGTAGCATGTTGGCCCCCTTCAACGCCAAGTTCAGACATTTTCAGCTCTCCGGCTCTTATATCTGACCCTATTTAATGCAAAAAAAAATACTTACTGTACCCCATTCAGGTGGAAAATACCTGTGCAGCCCAGCTAAAATATATACAATCTGACTTCCCAACGAACAGAATCGTTGGCTAGCTAAAGATACCGGTCGTGAATAAAGACTCTTTCCACATCGATAACTCTGAAATAGCCTGTTGTCAAATTAGCAACTTAAAATTGCGGAGCAAAGTAAACGTTTCGGTACTATTTTGAGAAAGAGATTTAATAAGCGGGAGCCAGTTTCGTTATTGGTCCTTCTGTGACCGTGGTTTCCAGCTAAAGCGTCAAAATGTTACACTTGACGAATATCACAAGGCTTAAAACTATCTAACCAGGTTCTCGTAAGGGTGAAATATGGTTTCACAAACTGCAAGTCATCTTCACGCCCGGCTTTAATGAAAGAGGGGTTTAAATTATTATATCGGCAGCTCAAAGCTAATGCTAATGCTAACAGAGCGGGCGAAGCTAAGATGCCCGGCCAGAAAACGGAGAGAAAGGCATACAGAGCTCACGCCTGGCGGCTGACCCGCGTTGCAAGCCTGGGAAGAAGTCAAACAGAAAGGCCGGGAAGGTAGCCAAACGATGAGGCTACTGTTTAGGCGGGTTTTTGCTCCAGAGGGACCGTCAGGGTGGGCTGAGCTAAAGGCTAAACGTGCTAAACACAGGGAGCTCAGCGCTCTACCAGTACCAACCGATTAAAAACGCGACCGGCTCGCAAAAGACACGTTCCTCCCACAAGAAAGGAGCGAAAAAAATCGTCCGTTGCTCTCAGACGCAAAATAGCTGCTTCTGCACTTTTCGAAAGACATTCATTTCCTATGTTTTGTGTTTTCATCGCTTCTCCCCGTTGCCTACCTTCGTTTGCCAAGTCCGCCATTTTACTTCTCCGCGCACACCCACAATCCATCGCGCCACCGGGCTCCTTTCTAGCGGCCGAACTCAAACACTGACAAGAAATGATTAATATTATTTTCTGGGTGAGGTTTCAGATTATTTTTGTTAAATGAAGTTTCATTTCACACCAGAGTTCCAATTTGTCGCAACAACGCCGCATTACTATTTCGAGTTTGTAACTGCTGCGTGACTGGAAGACACTATATTTCAGTAGTGATGTAAACTTCATATTCATTGTAATTACTTAGAATCAGTTTAAAACGTTATAATAATCTGTAAAATAACTTCATAATCGGTATAGCATCATAAGCAGTATGATTTAATAATCCATTTTAATAGAAGTGATTTGATTAGGTTTTTATGAGAATAACGCCATGGTCTCCATTATGGAGTCCATAACTCCATAATAATCTGTATAATATCTTTATAATCAGTACAGTGACTTTTTAAAATAATCTGTACAGTAACTTCATAATCGTATTTATAACGTCATCATCGTCTTATTTGATTATGATTTTTAAATGTTCATAATCATTTGTATCATTTCATGATCACATTTATAACTTTATAATTTGTTAAGTCTTGTCAAGTAGACTTTTATTGTTCCCAGCCATACACATTTAGTAAACAGCGAGACGAAATATCGTCCTCTTGAGTGCTATACGTAAAAAATGTAAATATAAAATTTTATTCGTACTCATCTTTAAAATAACGTAATAATGATCGATATAGCTTCACAATCATTAAAAATTTTAATTATCTGTAAAAAAAATTAAGATCTGTATAACAAATTCATAATAATCGTTAAAATAACTTCATAATAATCTGCATAACTTCAGAAGCATCTTTAATAAAAGCGATTTTGATTAAAATAACTTCATAATCTGTGTAATGTCATAATAATCTGCCTAATAACGTCATAATAATCTGAATAATATCTTCAGAATCAGTAAAATAACTTCATTATAATCGGAATAATAACCACAAGAATCTGTAAAATAACTTCTTAATATTAATCTGTATAATAACTTTGATAACCTCTAAATCACCTGTACAACTTCTTAACTATCCATATAACTTCATAATGATCTGTATAACCTCTTGATTATCTGCATGAATTCATTATCATCTGTACTGTAACTTCATAATCATCTCTTAACCATCTGTATAACTTCATAACAAGTACAAGAACTTCATAAGCAGTGTAACACTGCTTTACTTGGTCAATGGGTTCAATGCAGAGAAAGAAGTTCACATTGTGCTGTGGTGTGTTCACGCATTATTATATGGGTTAAAACATTTAATTACATTAAATGAATCGTGTGTATAAATTCATAACCGTTTGGAAAACAACTTCATAAAAATCTGTATAACTTTATAATCACCTGTAAAATAACTTAATAATAATCGATTAAACAACATCATAATCATATTTATAATATTCTTGTATTATTTGGTTTATAATAATCTGTGATCTTTGTGCAGTATGCTGCTAGAAACTATAGTAATATAGGAGACGTGTTACAATTATAAAATTTTCTCCTAATTAATTTTAAAAGTAAAGACATCTTTAATGGTTAACCTATGTTAGTCTGCATGTTATATTGTCATTTTAATAACAAACAAAATGCAGTAGAGACAAGTTGGCTGTGAGTCAAATTTCCTGATCTGTTTTATCTTCCATCGCTTTAATGAGGATTGAGGCACAATGTTAGTTGTCAGTAGTTAATCTGGCGTGTCTTTTTTAAGAACTCTGGTGTAAAAACTTTATGTAAACAAACCCTGGTTTTGCATCCGAGGACCACTTCTTGAGTCTCTTGCTCGTCTGAACCGCTAGGTGGCGCACTTACCCCAAGTAACCATACCAGTCTTTCTTAGGGAGATGGGCTTTGGTTTCCAGATGCGTTTCTGAGGCTGAGGAACGACTGAGAAAATGATCATCTCTCAGAATTTTAAATTACATCTGAATCATTAAAACGATTACATGTATTTATTTATTTAGCATGCCGAGTGATCGTACCAAATCACACTATTTGCTAGTCCACTTAATGACCGCCTTATAAAAACAGCGCTCAACCAACCAAAGTTCGGTTTTAATAGGTATTATGATAAGTTAAAACACATTTATCTTATACTGTTGCCTTCTCAGACACGGCTTAAGCCGCTGCGTCTTTGGTTCCTTACCCCCGGCCACAGATAACTCTTTTCCACCAGAACGCATTTCCACAGATTTCAGCACGAAATAGTGTAGGAAAATGTCTTCGTGTTTACATTCACGGAGCGCTCTAATATAGTTCGGTTCAAGCCATTCAGATGTGCTTTTCTCAGACATCCATTTGCACAGATTTTAGATTAGACACGAAACTGTATTAATATTTATTCATGTTAATACAGAATGTATGAGCGGGTCAGTTCGCTGCCACGCTGCCACAGCTGAGCCTCTTTAATGTTTGGAGTTTAATGTAGCGGTTGAAAGCTGAGCTGTTAGCCATTAGGGCCCCCAGTGACAGTTAGCAGCTAGGCTAACAGCCCGTCCGCCCGATTTTCTCCCTCTAAACCAGTTTTTTTTTTTTTGCACCAGAACCTTTCATGGTTTGGTCGAAAGTTGAAACACGCAGCACCCGTTCTAGACTTGGCGCCGCGGCGGTGGAAACGAGCTAAGAGTGGGTCCAAAAATGAGACAGTTTAGTGCAGAGTGTTCTTTCCTCCCTTGGAAAGGGAGCATTTATTTACTTTCTTCAAAAAGAACAGAGTGACACTCTCAAACCGAGCTGGACCTTTAATGCTGGACCTCAGAGACTTTTAATTGAATACCCCTGGTATAGAGGCTAGGAGAGTAGTCACACCACAAGCAGCGGCAACATGTACAAAAGAAAACAACCCACTCTGACAGACTTTTGAGAAAGGCTCCATATGAGAGGACAAGCAAGCGATGGATAGAGATAACAGAGGCAGTTACCTTTTACCTCAGAAAAGACATGGTTCCCATCAAAACTGTAGGAAACGCGGGGTTTAAAATCTGCTGACTTTTTTGTTTTATATATAATCACATTTTAGACACAGTATTGCACTATATTTTTGTTCAGAGGGAACCACATATTACCTCTAAAGGATTAATGAAGTGTATACATGTAAACTTAAAGTTCCTGTTTATTGTTTTACCTTAGGATGTATTGTCATGTCTTGTTAAATGACTGTGTTGAATAATTTAGTAAATGTTTGAGCTGTATTTGTTGCCATTTTTATTTTTTAAATAAACATGTTGGCAAAATTTTAATCAGTTTAGAAATGTTCGTTGGCCTAAATGGTGTTTTGTTATTTAGGAATATATTTTTATGAAGGTGAATATTTTGGTTGTACTGTTCAGTAACTTGCAAAATAGTAAAAAAAAATCTTTAGTTACAAAGTAATATAAATTCGACAATAAAATCAAAATCGTGATTTAACTGTAAAAAAGAAAAAAGAAATTTTTGCCATATCGCCCACCCCTATAGCCTAGCTACTGTTAAAGGCTTAATGATACCCATCCCTAGTCCTTATACAGTGCGAGAGCCAACATATCTTTGGCACATATCTACGCCTCTATAGGTGAAAATTGCTGAAAAGCACGTGCTTTTGTTTATTAATATATTCATATTTTTCATATAGCACATTTTCATGATTCAGGACTGCTTTTTTGTCAGTTTTTGTAATAAAGGTCAGTACTATTTTACATGGAGTGTTGTGTTTTTATTTAGTTTTTTTTTTAATCCAATATCCATTTTAAAAACTATCGGTTAATTAATCGGTTATCGGCAAGAACGAACCAACCTATCGGTATCGGTAAAATAAATAACGGTCGACCTCTAACACTTATATCCACATTCATATACTTCTCTGTTGTACCTGGACTTTTACATCTGATGTATTTGGGAAATACGACTATTATTCATATTATACTCATATCCACATTCGTATCTTCACTCTTGCACTTGCACTTAAACATCTGTGATATCACTGACTATTACTCATATTCATAATATATTCATATATCACATTAATACTCCACCCCATACAATTATATGTATATTGTTTGTATTAATACTCCACCCCCACACAGTTCTTGTATGTACATATATGTATACTAATCCTCTAAACAATACAGCTCTGTATATGTCATACATTTATGTATGTCCACGTAATGCATCTGCACTTTATCTTATTTTACTTATCATATCATATACCACCATACTGTTTCTACTGTTTCTTTTTACTGTCTTCAAGGTCAGACATTGCAAAAACATTTCACTGCATGTTTTGCCATGTATGATAGTTTATGTGACAAATAAAATGTGAATGTGAATCTGAATAAAAGATTCATCTCATCAGAGACCACATGATACGTCCATGGCGCTACACGCACATTGACTGAGCTCCTGACACTTAGCCCTCATTTTTGATATGGTTCATCTTTTGTCAATGGACACAGCACTTTTAATCTTTAAATCATTCTCTTAATGTCGACGGTGTTCAAGCAGCTAACTTTAACTCCTTCTTCTCCCCATAAGAAGAAATCAAAGCCAGAAGAGAACGCTGCCGACTCATCTAACATGGCGGACCTGATGGCACAGCTTGAGCAAGTTTTAAAACCGGAGTTAGCGGCACTGAGAGGAAAATCAACTCCCACACCACTCGTTTAGATGTGCTTGAGCAACAGGTCATTGATCTACAGGACCGTAGCAGATGCAACACCCTGCGGCTAGTTGGCCTTTCCGAGGATGACCCTGTAGTCTTAACCGGTCGCTGCCTGTTTGGTTCCCACATCTAGAGAACAAGGAGATCGAAATTGAGGGAGCTCATTGCATCTATTCCAAAGTTTCATCTAGTGCAAGAAAACCTCATGTGCTTATCCTTAAGCTTCTCTGCTAAAAGGACAGAGATCTTATCCTCCGTTAGGTGAGGAATCATGGGCCCCAGCACTCACAAAATGGGGATACACTTAGCTTCTTTCCCAACTACTCCCACACTACGGCCAAGAAACGTAAAGCTTTCACTGCGGTGCTGCAGGCTTTCTGTAAACTGTTCTTCTGAGTATCGTGTTTATATTTGATACCAGTCAATCCCTTGCAGTGCTTTATTTCTTTGGTTCTGATATGTTCCACGATTTGCGTTTTGATTCTCTTCTGACTTGTGTTAAATGCGCGACTATAGGTGAACTGCTTTTCTGTTTGTGTATTTGATATTGGGGTTAATGTCAGGCCTCAATTGTGTGTGAGCCAATGTTTGATGTCACAGATTTTTGTGAGGGAATGCAGCAGACATGGGCATATCCTGTGCCTTGTCTGCATAAGGTGTATAGGATTTGTACTTGTTTTTTCTGGGAGAGGTAGTGAGTGGGATTGTGATAAACATCCGAATGTTTGATAGCAATGATAGATATAAATATATTGAGTTGGAATGAAAATGGTTGAAATAGTCCCCTCAAATGGGTACGTTGCATGGATTTTTTGAGAAGAAAGAAAATTGATCTAGCTCTGATTCAGGAAAGCCATTTGAAGTATTACGATGTCCACAGATGCAACAATAAGTTTTACAAAGTGGTATCTTCCTCTTCAGCCGACAACAAAACTAAGGGTGTTATCTTAATTAGGAGAAACTTGCACATTAACTTTAGTTGGAAACAGGACGTTGTCCTTCGTTTCTGCATATGCCCTTTCAACCCATGACAGTAATTTTTTCCCCGTACTTACTTACTATCGGCTTGGTTTGTCAAACTACGAAATAGTGGTGGGGGCTGATATGAATGCTGTTATGTCTCTCGATCTAGATAGATCTGGGGTTATCAAAACCCACTCACAGTCACTATATTCTGACAGTTTAAGGCGTTGCATGTCCTCACTTTCTCTAATAGACTGGCGTCTGATAAACCCTTCGGCTAAAATGTATACTCTTTTTCCATTTAGGCATAAGTCGTACTCCTGTATTGACTTTATTTTTAATTCTGACAACCTGTCTTCCTCAATAACTAATTCAAAAATCTGGCCAATATCCCCCTCAGATCATAGTTGTAATTTATTAAAGCTCTCACTTGCCAGTCATCCACCCAGAGCACCTCGTTGGTGATTCAACCCATCTAATAAGTAAAGAAAACTTTAATATTTCATGCAAAACACAACTTTTGGAGTTTATTGAAATGAATCAAAATTATGTGGATGATCCCCGGATTGTTTGGGACGCAATCAAAGGCTTTATCCAGAATTGCTCTATCTCAAATGCTTCCTATCTCCAGAACTGGCTGGCAAAAAAATATCTAATCTTGAAAATCAACTGACTGCACTAGAGAGATCAAACCAGCTCTCCTATTCTGCTCAGACAGCCACTAGAATTAATGTTGTATGGTCCGAACTGAATCAACTATTAAAGGTAAAAGCAGATTTTCTTATTCAGAGAACTATGACTCTTTTTATGGAAGCAGACCTAGTCACCTACTGGCCCTAAAATTACATAATAGTGAAAAATTTGTGAATATCACAGTCATAAAACCTCCATCTGGTGAGCTTACGACTAACCCCAAATGTATAAATGAAACACTCTGTTCATTGTACTCTTTGTATAGCTCAGAATCTACTTGCGAGGAAGCGTCTTTTTCTTCTTTCATTATTGATTTGGATATAGCCTTTAAGTGTATGAGGAAAGGGAAATCGCCAGGTTTAGATGGAATTCCCTTGGAATTCTACTCTAATTTCTGGACTGAGCTAGGCCCTCCTAAGCTAGAATGGTAAAAATGGTGTTTCAGACAGTATATTAACACTGCGCTAATCTCTTCTTTTAAAAAAAGATAAACATCCTACTGTATGCAGCAGTTATCATCCGCCTTTCTTACTTGGTGCAGACATTAAACTCTGCCAAAGTTCTGTCTCGTCGCTTAGAGGTGTTTATGACTAAACTAATTAATGAAGATGAAACAGGCTTTATAAGATCTCGCAATGCTTCTGATAATCTGCGTCGCCTATTGCACATAATCTATAATTTTGATAAATTCAACTCTCCATGTGGATGGTTTTCTCTAGATGCAGCCTTATGAAGACTATGTTTGAAAACCTCAAGTGAGTAGGATTTTTGCTGAGATGCTGGCAAGCCAGGTTTGTGGAACAAATTCATTACAACTAGCCACATAGATTAAGCGGCTTATTTAATAAAACAAAAAGTTCAAGTTAGTGTGTCCTTGGTGGCTCGCTGCAAGCTTTTTAACTTCAGGACACAGAGACCTCTATCGATCTACCAGAGATATCACATTTGAATTTGGCAGTTTTAATATTAAATCATTTTCAAACCTGCAGTTGTCTGGGTGCACCGCGAAGCTTTGCTGCTCGGAAGGTCCATGGTGGTAAAAAGTAATGGGACACCACAGCGATTTTAGCGACTTTTGTCAAGAAACGGGGGTATTATGGCAAACGAGGGGTCTTTGGAAAGATCTCACCGAGTCCTATCTTACTGTGAAATTTGATGTGGATTGGTGGTTGCTCTGCAGAGCTATGCTGCTCGTAATGTCCTTTGACCAGGCTCATTTGCACTGCTATTTACTGAAACCTTGAACAGGAAGAAGACGCAATTTGGGTCTTAAATCAAAGTACTACATGTTTGCTAACTAGTGATAGGGAATACACATGCTATATTACATGACATTTGTAACTACAGTCTATTTTATTCATAACGTCTTGACGCCATTGTGACTTTGGCACTTAGAGGGTTAAGTACATACATAATGTTACATGCATGACAAAATGTGTTATTAACAGGAACAGCCCACCGCACAGCATTAAAAAACATTTTTACCATGTCTGTGGATCCCTGATATCTCTTTTAAACTACTAAAACACTTTGTCTAATCGCACAACTCACTTCTGCCCTCCAGCATGGACACCCTTATAGGCGTGGTAAAAAAGTGCGTCACATGCAGAACATCAAGTAACTCTGCTTCTGTGCATTTTGATTGGGTGTGAGATTTTAACCCACGAAGGGAAACAGACAGAGCACCAGGCGCTGGTATTCATTTCTAATCATTCCATAAATAGTTTACTACATCTTATTCCACAAAATCTGTTTATTGTATATGTTTAAAAATTCTAACTAATAGAATTGAGGCCCCCATTTGCATCTGAACGGCCCCCAATGGTTTTCAAACGGCCCCAGGGTGGCGGTATCACCCCCCGTTGAGGAACACTGCTCTAACCCAAGGGCAACGATTCTTACCGGGGGGAAGCTCTATGCACAATCATTTTACTTACGCTCTCTTTCTGCTTGGTTCAATCCAGATGCCAAAGATTCATGGAGGACTTTTGAAGAATTAATAGCTGCTCCTCAATTTAAAATGAGGTGGGGTTTTTTTGTGGACTTTCTATTAAGCGATGCAGACTTAGATTTGGCCCTATAATAACTCTTCTGATATGGTATGAGTGGATATAAAAACTGTAGTTTGTATTCATCAAATAAAAATTTGTTTGCAAAAAAAATATATAATAAATTCAGCTCATCAACCTTTAAGTCTATGCATTTATCATTTTATACCAAAGGTGACGATAACTATCTGCATTAACCCACTTCTATTTTTTCTCAAAAAAATTATTGGGAAGCAATATGTAAAGAGAGAATAATGTGAGAGGGGTTATAGCACTAGGATAGCAGAGACATCTGCACATGTGAGGAATGTTGGAGCACAATAGCAGCTCTGTCCCTATAAAAAGAAGACTGTGAGCTGTGTATCCACATCAGCCTTTTCTTATACTGGCAATGTTTGTTCATGTGTGAATCTGGTCAAACAGTGTAGACTAACCCACAAATCTAAAGAGCAAAAATGTATCTGAAGATAGCAATTTAACCACATAGATTTAGGAATTTTATAAATGAGCTATTAAAGAGTACAAAACTCACTTCAGTTTTAATAGGTCTATGGGCTATACAAAATATGATCATTAAGTTCTTTGCCCAATATCACTCTCACATAAAGAGATATCACACCCTTTCAAAATGAGCCATTTAGATGGAGGGCCCACAGGAAAAACTAGGGATGCACAGAAAATTCGGCAATGCAATAAATGCATTTTTTTTCCGGACCGAAACTGTGATGACAATCATGACGCAGCTGATGCAGCCACGGCCTCAGATTGTTTTAGCGTCAGCATGTCTGCCGTGTGGCGCGTTTCTATTTTCTAAGAAGAAAGTGCGGAAAGACGTTTTATTAACGTGGGAATTAATATATCCTGATCTCCATGCAGAGTATAGAGCATAGAATTGCCCTTCGAATGGCTTGGGTCTGTAAGAGGCTGCTGGTCTAATGGTTAGACAACTAATACAACTCAAACGTTTACTAAATTATTCAACACAGTCATTTAACGTGACATGACAATACATAATAAGGTAAAACAATAAACAGGAACTTTAAGTTTACATGTATACACTATTATTTGAAAAAGTGAAGTCTGCTTTGAAAATCACCAACAGCAGAATGGCTTTAACTGCTGATATATGGAGAAGTGTTGCCACTGAAGCATACCTTGGCATTACATGCCATTACATTGCAAATGACTGGAATATGACATCTGTCTGCCTTACCACCTTGTCACTGGAAGACAGACATACCGCAAACAACATTGCAGAATGGCTGGAAGACGTAGTGGTCAAATTTCAAATCCATTTTGAGAAAATTACTGCCCTTGTACATGACAATGGTACGAATATTGTGGCTGCTGCAAAACTACTGGAGGAGAAACATGGGTGGACCAGTATACGCTGCACTGGTCACACATTGCAGTTGGTGATTAATGCTGCTTTAAAGGACAAAACATTAAAAGAGCTGTTTGAGCACCAAGATGTCTGGTAGAACATTTCAAAAAAGTGAGCTAGCCTGCAGTAAGCTAAAAAAAAACAGAAACAAATGAACACACCTGAGCACAAGTTTGTTCAGGATGTAAGTACCAGATAGAACAGTACATTCTAAATGATTGACAGACTGATTGAACAGAGGTG
>JBBMFX010037278.1:0-11733 GCA_037832545.1 Rhabdalestes septentrionalis
TGTGTGTGTGTGTGTGTGTGTGTGTGTGTGTGTGTGTGTGTGTGTGTGTGTGTGTGTGTGTGTGTGTGTGTGTTCAAATAAGACAGGCTCTTCAATCAGTGATGTAGTATTTTTGTACATTCTGTCCAGTACTAGAAGTGTTATTATTCTTGCACCTCTGTATAAGTCACCTTAGTACTTCTTTAGAGAAAACTTGATTTCAACTGCTCAAATGGGTTGTGCATTTTATTTATGACAGAGTGAAATTATTTGAGAACTTTGTTGAAATTATATTACATTAAGCAGGGAAAAAGAATCATATTGACTGCAGTCTACGTATAGAGATTTGTTGGATGAAAAATTGTGCAGCACAAAATCCCGACTGCTGCATAATAATACATGCCGACAAAATGAACTAACTTTTTCAGAGTTGATTTAGTCTCAATTGTAATAACAGCATGAAACAAAGGTTTTACATAAGGGTTCCAAAATCACTTATTGTCCACTAATGCTGTGAGGTTGATGAAACCCAAAAGAAATTGATACATCATTGCATCAGTGTGTCAGAAGATTTTTGCATTATAATAATCAACACAATTTTATTTCTATGCTAAACTATACACTCTTGATTTAATAATCAGTTGTTAGCTAGCCAGATTGTTGCAAGTTGTCTATAAAATGTTACTTCATGCAGATGTGGTATTATATCTTTGAAATGATCTTAACCTCAGGCAAAGTGAATTCACACACTGCCCAGAATACAGCAGTTATAGTTAAAAGAACTCCGCTTCTGGGGTGGGCATAAACCTTTTTAGTATCCTATTTAAGTTTTTAATTCATTTTAGCTTGCAAAGTTGATAGATTTAATCCTATTTTTAAAAAAATGTTTTATCATATGTAAGTGTTTGTGTATCTGATTATAGGATAATAGTTTTTCAGCTCTATGGCCTCGCAGGCTTGTACCATATTCGATGTCTAGCAGCCCCTTGTATTAGTCTTTGATTTAAAGCAAAAAGACAAGTGGTGCAGGGCCCCCTGGGGTTCCGGGACAGGTTTAATGAGTTCTCTCTCAGGTACTCGTACACTAATTTATTTGGCACCATATCATGCGACACACATATTACACACACTGTTTGTTTTAGTGCCTCAACCTGTGTTGCTGGATTAAGGGTATCGGTTGTGGGTTATATATTTATATGGATATCCATGTATGTATGTGTATGTGTCCTTGAATGAGGCCTCATGTGTTAGTAAAACATCATAATTGGTCAGCCTGTCAAATTGGATTAAAGTTGGAGTGATAATTTTTCTGTGTTTAGACCCAGAAGTGCATCCTCAAAATGAAGACTACTGGGGTCATGTGAACCCGATTGGACCAAGGGCTTGTTATGATGAAGGGAAGCGTGTCGCTGAGACCATGTGTTACGCCTACATGAAGCAGGTAATTTTGAAAATCGTGTGTGACTAATTTGCATCTCAGCTGTCGACAGCAGTGGTTTAGTGTACGTTAAGCATCTGGACTGGTGTTTTGTAATTTCATGTTTGCTACAAGGGCAGATATTCTTTACAGTATTATTTATTTTTCTTAACTGTTGAAACACTTATTGCTGTGTTCAGGTCTTTGAAAAGAATGTAGTTGGAAGCTATTTTTCAACACCACTGTAAATCATCACAACTGGCACCATCATTTCTAAATTTTTTACAATTTTAAAATCTACAATGGAACCCTGCAAATACAATCCAGTATGGCACAAACATACTCAACAACAAAAACTCTTTAACACGTGGAATCAAATAATAGAAGTTTTTATTGCAGCATTTGATAGAAAAGTACATTGTTACTTCCATCAGTTCCTCTAAAGTTGGTTCTAAAATCTAAAATCAGTATTTAAACATCTGTACTTCTTTCCTTACTAGTAGAGGAAAACTACAAAATAAATAACTCAAAGAAAAGCAATATTCACAGCAGACTCGAACATTTCCATTCCACAGTCGAGGAAAGCACTTAGCATTTACTCTTGATACCAGTTTCTCAACTCAAATCTATAAGAACACCTTCACAATGATTACAGTACAAGGTACTCCACAGACCTGTGACCAGCACAAGATAATATTCACTTCAAATCTCCACCAGGCCTAGCAACAAAACATATCTGTCAGTAAGTTTTTACAATAGATATATCTTACTATAAGAATTCCACTCCCTTTGTTGGAAACTTTGCTCCCAAATTGGAAAACTGTACTCATCCCACTAAACCATCACCAAGAATATTGTACTGGAAAATTAGAAATCCATCAAAAATCACAGAATGGTTAAACCTCCTCATAGAAGACGAGATTCACCCAATGTTTTGAGTTTGAATTAAAGGAATTAAATTGTCCTCTGAAAAAGAGTGTGTGGCTGGGAATAGGGAAAAAAAGAAAGAAAAGAACAAATATTAACAGTAAAATAAATAAACAAATACATGCCCAAAATTGCAGTTGTGCTCCGTCACAATACAAGGTAACTGAGTCCAATATGCACTACATTAGAGCCGTTGTATAAACGTAATATGTATAATATTATATATTATAATCATACACATTTGTTGATCTTTTTTAATGCAATGAGTTATCATGAGAATCCTGTTCATATGTATAAGTTTCAAAATATCGGGAAAACATACTGCACTACAAGCTGCCTATGACAAAATAAACAGAAAAAAGAATCATGACTGAAGCTACTTTATCATCATCATCCAGCACCAAGGAGACCTGAGTGTGCACGTGCTGTCAGTTGACTGTTCGGGGATTAGGTTTTGGGTTCCTCATTCACAGTTCACTCATTCACTCACTTTGAATCGTATTGTTTTTACTGCTTGCCCAGTTATGGAAAATTGATTATGACAGCCTTTCATCTGCTTTAACCACATATGGTGCATGGAAATAAATTAGAATAGGTCAGTGTAATGAGCTCTGTTTGATTTTCTCAGTGTTTCATTGAAAAGAGATTATGAATTCACGCAGCTTCAGTAATAATGCTTAGAGTCAATCATGCATTATAGGAGAAGGCATGGGCAAAATGTGTTTGATGTACTGGGGACACTGAGGAAAATAGCCCACAGAGTGAAATATAAATTCAGCAAACAGCAGGGCTGAGGTGTAGATCCAGTTTATATTCTGTGGAGGCTGAACTCTCCCTTCATTTCTCCTTGTTTGTCTATAACCTACCTTTATGTGACAGGTTGGTTTCCCCTCTTTATCTAATAGAAAGCCTTTTTGAATGCCCAGCCTGATTGATTGACACCAGCCTTTACTGAATCAGATTAAATTTATGTTTATCTTCCTGTGATATGTCTTCCAGATTTCATCTTTTTATCTCGTTCACCATAGCCTGAGTCATACTTTCTCACACTGTGTAATGTCAAGGTTCTTTTATCCCCTAATGCATATTTACACAGAATTGGAATAGTTTTATTTGAATATATTCAAATGTATCTACGTTTTTCTTTTTAATTGAAATTTAATGACATTTCTGAAATACAATCAATGGGCAGCCATGGATGGGCAAAAGAGATCTTATCAGATCTCTTCTTTTTTAAGTGATATTTTCCACTGTTTTCAGATTCAGACTTTAGTATTAATAGCACTGAGGGTTCCTCCTGTTGATGCCTTTGCTCTTGTGTTTCTGGCGGAGGAATAAAGACCATAGGAGGAGTGTACCGACTTTTACAGAACCCATGTACTGGTTTTCATTCGAGTAATTAAATAAATAGGTTTTAGGGCTTACATGATTAAACTCAGGTTTTTGACATATATCTTCTTGATGAATGGACATTGGTACGTTTTCAAATATTTTGATACATTTTGTTTACAATTTTGAATTCCCTCACTGTTCTCTGTAACCATTATAACTGAAGCCAGATTATCACAAGCATTTGTATGTTTTTTTTAGGTTTTTTTAAATTATTATTTTAGAGCTGAGTTATATATAACTGGAAAATAAACAAAATAACTTACACCAACAGATGTAATCAGTAGTGACAACTGGTTTATAGTTTTCGTGTTTTAATATCTTTGTTGAATATTACAAATAAAGTAGAAGCTAGTAAACCTCTGACATTTGGTCTGTCTGATAAGCTTCAGCTGAAATTGTTTCAGTAGATGGATATCTGTGTCCCTGCATAAGAATCAGGTATAGAATTCATCTGTTTCTTTTATAAGAATACCAGGAATAGCAGTTCATATCCTCATACCAAAGTATGTGACGCACCAGCAGTTGGTTGAGAATGAATCAGCATGGATTGTCTTCAGTGGCAGGTGAAAAGAATCATATCACATTCAGAATAATACTTTTAGGCCCTTTAGTAACTAGACCTGGTTACAGATAGATCAATTATGGTTAGTTTGTCAAGAAATGTACCACACTTTCAAAGAAATTTTGTAAACCGCATATTTAAAGTAAAACTATGTGAAGCCATATTATTTAATTAGTCAGACATCATATCTGGACAGCATGTCAGGTCAAATTAAAGGTGATTATTTTGCTGTCTCTTTGTCTAGGCATCTGGACCAATTAGCTGAACACAATGGCATGCAGAGTACTAGAGGGGGAGTTCTTAATCCGGGAAGTTGCATGTTGTCCACTGGCTACATGAAAACACTTCTATATATAATGGTTCTTGTTCCTCTTATCGTGTATTTAGAGTAACCTGTTAGCTCTAGATGTGCAAGGCTGTATTCATGCTAATAAGAGCAAGCTTTGATGTTCTTCCTTTTCTATAATCCAGTAATATCAATATGCTCAGGTTAAATATGTGCTTAGATGCCCAATCTGATTTGCCAAAATATAGTTTTAAACGCACACAAATTACGGAAAATGATTAATGACCAATGAAAAATATTTTGGATGCTAGACAGAAACTGCTATAATTGACATTTTAATTTCTTTCCTTGTATAACAGTGCTGTTTCTGTTATAGGGTCATATTGTCATTGGATAGACTTTTCTGATACCCTTAAAATATATATGAAATACCTTTGCAATGACTTCCTGTGGTGCATGCCAATAATTCTCAAAGCCTTTCCATGTGCTCACTGTGTCATTTAATCACACAATGGTATATACAAGCCTCAGTGGTTCAACAAACTCTGCTCCACTGCAAGGTTTTGTCATTCACATGTTCACATCTGTATCCTCCTCATTCTTTTTAATAACTGCATTGTCCTTTCTGGCTTATGCAGAACCAGTCCGTGGTATTTCATTCAGTTTCACATGTGTTTTCCTGCCTCATACAATGTTTAATTTATATCTTGTCTCTTTATTTTTTTAAGTCTCAACCAGTTGAATGAAACTGTGATGTATATGTTAAAAACAATAATGGCGGTCCGTACACAAAGGAAACACACAAATCGCCACAGTAAGGTTGGGCGAAGCTACCGCTCTGGCGTGGAAGTGTGTGTGTGTGTGTAGCGGAACTTTGTTATGGCTGGGCTGGCAATCGAATGTAAATTTAAATTTTCAGTATTGTGATCCAAATAAGGTCTCAAAACTGAGGACTTACTAAAAAATCAATGGGCAGCCAAAGACGGGCAAGAAAGGTTCTTATCAGATCTCTTCTCTTTTAAGTGATTTTTTTCCACCGTTTTCAGATTCAGATGTTAGTATTAATAGCACCGAGGGTTCCTCACATTGATGCCTTTGCTTTTGTGTTCCTGGTGAGTGAATAAAACCATAGGAGAACACTATAGAACCCGTGTACTGGTTTGCATTTGAGTAATTAAATAAATAGGTTTTAGGGCTTACATGCTTATCTCACTGATCTCTCTAACTGTAAAATACTGAGCTCGATTATCACATGCATTTGTATGGTTTTTTTTTTCTTTTTTTTGATTGTAAAACCGAATTAAAATAACTGGGAAAGCGAACAAAATAACTTATAGTTTACAGATGTAATGAGTAGTGACAGCTGGTTTGTTGTTTTCATGTTTTAAGTCCTTTACTGAGAATTAAAAATTAAGAAGTAGCGAGAAAACCTCTGATGACATTTGGTCTGTCTGGTAAGCTGTGGTAGAGCTTCAGCTGAAATTGCTTCAATAGATAGACATCTATGTCCCAGCATAAGAATCAAAACTGAGGCTTTACTAAGGCAGGTGCAAGCAAAGAAGGTGTAGTCTTATTGCCATAATACATGTATTAAATTAGACAACCGTCACCATTAGGTTCTGATCATAGACCTGCTTTTTTCAATACAATTGATGGAATATTTGTGCAATGGAAATGTGTGTCCTTTATAAAATGGCAAGCTAAATGGATTTTCATGTTCATTGGTGAGCAGTCAAGAAACTATCCATTTATCCCAGCTGTCTATTTGTATCTCTATCTTCATGTTTTCCCCCTGCCCTCTCTCCTCTTGTGTCTTCTGTTTCTCACATCCTATTTGTGTCCAACAAAATGTGTTAGAGCACTAGGCCAATAAAAGTGCAGATCTGTCACCTTTAAATTTCCCCTAGGTCTGTTAGCCACTAATTAGTAGGATACGGTTACATATTTCAAGCTGCCCTGCCATCTCCTTGTCCTCTCATGTTAGCATCTTGTATCACTTTATTTTCTCAACTCAATCAAGTGTAAACACTCAAACACACACAGGCCACAAGCATCCACTGGACAGCTTGAGAACAGCTGAGGTTGTCTTTCTTCATGTTCTACAGGTTTTATGGTATGCATGCACTCACTTTCATGCACTCTCATCTAAACACTCATCAATGTAGTCCTTTAATCTCAAACTTATTATAGTCATCGCTTTATTTTTATTCATTTGTACATTCAAAAATGTGTTCAGTGTAGAAACCCCTCCTTCTCACTTGCCATGGATCTGATGCAAGCACTGCCACATTAGCATACAAATTCAGCTCCAGGGTCAGCATTTCACTTAGAATTCAATCTCCGGCTTTTTGCCTGAGCAGCCACTCATTCATGAGTCACACACAAGGTCTCGCAGCTAGAACAGAGTAGCCATAGTTATATAAGATGTGTGTAATGAGAATGCTTTTTGGTTGTGTGAGCAAGTCCAAGCTGTCTTTTACTTTTATTCTCCGATAACAAGTAGCATATTTCATCACGTCGAAGGTTTTAAATTTCAGTTGCACACACTGTACAGTGGGTAGTGAAATTTGAAATCAGTCATGACATAGTGTTCAAAGTGCAGGGGGTATATATCAACAGTGAGTTGTTGTCTCATTTACCAAATGTACCAAAGCATTAATTGGTCTGGCATATAGTATGTCCTATATTTGCAATAGGTATAAATAGATATGGGTTAATGAAATTAGGGATGTAACAGTTAGAATGCGAAAAATGTGAACTTTTATTACCCCACTTACCACACTATTCATCTACACACAGCATGACTCAGATTAATTATAGATCGCATCAGTTTAAATTTAGGATGCATTTCATAAACTGATATTACTGATGCTTGTTACCATTATGAATTCCTTGACAGTGAGTTTGTATTAATGAATATGTTGTGGATATCTTCAGTACGTCAAGAAAATTGAACAACTGCAATTTTGAACACAAAGGGAGCACATTTTAGGCCTAGTTAATTGATTAAATGTGTTTTTGTCAAACTAATAACAATAACAAAAAAAACCCTAAATATTGTGTAATCCTATTTCATTTATTTATTTCCATACCTTCCACCTCAGTTTCATAGACTTTTAATGCCCTTGCTTACACCCCTTGCATTATGCCTTTATACCTAGCTCTTTACTATCATTTTTCCACATTAATTCCTTGACTGGAATGTGTGTCATGTGTTGAGTTGTTGTCCTGCTTCGCAGGGAAATACCATACACAAACAAAAAAAAAGAATTCTTTTTTCTCTTTGTTTTTTTTCTTTAATAATTATTGTTTTTCTTAAGAACTTTGGCCTCACTGTCCTGTTGCTACCACTCGCTATATTTGCAGTTATTTATTTCTGTCAACCGCTATCTTTGCATTTTACTCACTTAAAGACGTTGCTGTAAGAGTACAGGTATATAATACTGTATTCGCTCACACTAGTACTGTTACAGCCCCTTTCGACTGCGCTGTGTGCTGTCTTGTATTGTAAGTGATTGCACTTTTGTGCTCTTAAATCCTTTCCTTCCTGCACTTGTGTAGTCATGTGGTGTAACATTGTATCATGAAATATACCAATCGGATATATTTTTTTTACAACTACAATGACTTTTTCTTTTAGCTTTTGAACAGAGCACAGTTCCAAGGCCAAACGATGAAATGGACTTTGCATGTATTTGCATGTACATGTGTTTCTGTTGCTGTTTATCATTGTATGATTTATAAGTCCCTGTCAATACAAGCGGCTGTGCCATTTTTCAAAGATTGGCTAGTCTGTTAAGCATTCAGATTTTAAAGTTGCTCTGACAGTGACTTCTTTCCAAATTCAAGAATCCTTTAAACTTTTGTGGAAAAACACCAACCACTATTAGACGTTGGAGCTAACAGCCTGTGCTGAAGGGAAGTATTTCTGCTGCTTAACCCTGACACAAACAACTGTTCTGGCTCTACTCTTCTGAAGGCCTGAACACACTCAAGCAGACGAAGAATCTCTTTTATATACGCAGTCTTAACCATAAGACAGATTCAACAATGACAAGCAAACAAATGCATAATCTAAAACAGTTGTCCTGGTATTTACACTGAACTGCATGGTTATTTACAGGCATTCCCAAAACTGGGCACAGATTAGTGTTCTCACAGGAACAGACAGGGGAAGACAAATTTTAACATGTGTATTTTTAGATAAAAATACACATTGTCATAGAAAATGTCCTAATGAGTGTCAAAAGCCTCTGCAATTCCCCAGTGTGTTTCAGGCCAAGAAATACATTACCACACACCTGACAGATAACAAAAACACCAACATGTCATTGCTGACCATAAATAAAACCACAGTCTAATTCGGCATTAATCATTTACTTAAATTTATGAGGATATTTGCAAACACCTGGTAACTGTTACTTAGGAATAGCAATTGTTTGAGGTCTGTTTCACATAGACTTTCTTGAAAGTCAAAGCTCCAAATGTTGTTACTTTGCAATATAGTAGGCTAATAATCACTTAATACTGAGGCAAAGTGAAGTGATCTGCTTAGTTAAGCCCTACTTTTTTGCCTCAAATAAAAATGTATTAGGGATGCTTGATGTATAAGTGGCTATGGTGCTTACTGTAATTGTTTCCTGTGTGTTTTTGTCCTAGTTATACAATTAAGATTTGAAATGTTGTGCCTAGTTAACACCTCATGCTTGTATCTCAAAATACCAACTGCAAAACCATTGTTTTTTTTCTGTCCTTCAGGAGGGGGTTGAAGTACGAGTGGCACGGATCTTCAATACATTTGGCTCTCGCATGCACATGAATGATGGCCGTGTGGTCAGTAACTTCATCCTACAGGCTCTACAGGGCGAGCCACTGACGGTGAGACATAAATAATCTATCACATTAACAGACACAGTTCTCCAGAGATGCTCACTCTGCAGTGTTGTCAGTGAATTATTTTTCTCTTCTGTTTAATAATAAATATACGGCAAGACGTAGCTGCCGCAGGAGCTGTGACTAGAATGAATAGTTCTTACCTGTCTCCAGGGGATCCTGCAGGCAAGAGTCTGAGTGAGCAAGCGAAACAGGGAGATGTCATTAGTTGCTTTGTCATTTTAATGTGTATTGTTCTGTTTTATTCAGGTTTATGGTACCGGGTCTCAGACAAGAGCGTTCCAGTATGTTAGGTAAGCCAGGACACACAGACTGAATGCTGATCGGTACACTTTTAGTGAGGCTTAACACCTGCCCACACATCAAAGTTGTTTACATATGTGCAAAATTTCATTTGTTCAATCAAATTTGCTTCTTTAAATTTGAGCTTTGTGCTGCCTAAGAAAGACTTTTTGGAGCAGAACATTTAATATCATCAATATCACTGATAAACTCAAACATGTTAGACAGTGCTAAGAACTGCAAAGACAGAAGTGAACTGAAAGTGACCAATTGGTCATATGTGAACACACCACAGCTCACAGTGTGAACATCACAAAATTCCTTCTCTGCATTTAACCCATTTACCAAGTGAAGCAGGAAGCCTGTGTGAGCTGTGTGTGGGGACGGTACCTTGCTCAGTGTACCTCAGAGGTGCCTAGCGGTCTGATCGCAGGGTGATTGCCCTAACCACTAGGTTACCATCTGCACCAGAAGTGATTGGAAATCCCTCTGAATCCCTTTCACATCACACTTTTAAATGTTTCTGAACTGTAGACATTTACTCTTGTTTTCTAACTGAAAACTAAAAATTAACCACTGAAAATACAAAAAATTGCAGATAAATGGAGGATAAAAGTTTGGGGTGTTTGGGTAAGATCATTTCTAGCCAACAAAAAAAAAATACTTAAAATGCCTGAGAATTGGGCATAAAACTATGTCAGTCCTAACAGACACTGGTAATCAGGATATTTTTCATTTTGATGTCTTACGATCATTTGATGATTAATATATATTGATGGAATCTGTGCCCCAACATATGCAACTTTGTTAACATGGATCTCGAAGGATGTTTTCCTAAGTAGACCGCAAGACTTATAGCTGTTTACACCTAGTATTTCATTGAGTCTTGATTTTATCTCCAGGGAACAGTAATTTTGTGTCTGATGGAAAGGTGCCGCCCACTGAATTCAAAATGCCTTGGCAGTCCTTATTTGTGTACATTTTCTTACCAGTTACAACTTATAATCAGAGGAACGGAAAGAAACTATTCAGCTGCTGTGTTCTCTGCTGTAGTAATACAGTTGATTGAAGTGGTCCTTTGTTGCTCAAAGACACATTGAGATGCCTTAGCCATCACACTGTCTGTGTAGTTGGTTTGAGTGACTGGATTACAAAAAATCACACTTTCATTTGCAATCAGTTTTCAAGCCTGTAGTTTTTGCACACGTCATTTGTGACAGCATATTTGTATGTTACCTTTGTTGCTGCCCCTGTCAACACTGCCGTGTTGTGTTGTCATCAAGATATACTGATTAGGCATAATAAACCACCTGCCTGATGCTGTGTAGGTCTCTCTCATGCTGCCAGACAGCTCTGATCCAGTAAATGATAGACTCCACTAAAAAAGAGGTGCTGTGGTCTTTGTGGGTTATACAAATGTGTCAACGATAGCACGTTTATCTTTTTGTAATTTACAGCGCCGTTTAGACATTTTGTACTTCTGATATCGAGCGCCCCCCCTCCCCTTGCTCACTAATCTCTCGGGTCCACAGCACGAGTGGAAGTGAACAGGCGTGTAGGAGTGTAGGTCAGTTACTAGTTAATGGGAGATGCCCCTGACGTGAAGAATGTTTGGGCAGCCCAAAATCCCCAACCATTCTAAAACCCCGACCTTGTTTTAGAGGTCTCCAGGTCTCAAAAAGAGGATGTCTGGTGGTCACCCTAGTCAACACTCAACAGGTAGAATGAAGGGCTCTAGTCTACTTGATGCACAGGTTGTATGCCATAAAACTACTTAGAAAGTTCTTGGGTTTGCGTATTTCCAGTAAAGCAAGCTGCAATACTGACAATACTGTCATAGAAGCAGACAGTATTCCCACTACAGCACTGCTGATTGCAATGGGGCATGCAATGGTGTCTCAGGCATTGTCAGTGCTTCCTGGTATATACATTTATCAGATTTAGATGCAACACCTTAGCAGTATAAATATTTGTTAAAATTGTTAATTTAGGACA
>JBBMFX010037288.1:2500-11733 GCA_037832545.1 Rhabdalestes septentrionalis
TACTGTTACTGTAAAATGGTATAGGAGCTTTTACATAAGCCATGGTTTCTGTACAGAATTTTACTTTTTTAAACTCTCTTTGCCTCTGTCCTTCTCTCTCTCTCTCTCTCTCTCTCTCTCTCTCTCTCTGTGTGTGTGTGTGTCTCTCTATCTCTCTCTCTCCCTCTTTCTCCCTCTTTTTTACCTATTTTTCTTAGGAATGTCCTAGTGGAGTAGTAAATGAGGATACTTTTAAACAGATTTACTCACAGTTCTTTCCCCATGGAGGTAAGATGATTAGACACAATATTTAAAACAGAATAGATGAACTGAGTGTGTGCGTTGCACTAACAATCTTTCTCGACAATCTCCTGTAGATGCCAGTACATATGCGCACTATCTTTTCAATGCCTTTGACTCGGGTCACAATGGCACCATCAAGTTTGAGGTGACTCTCTCAATCCCTCTTTTCCTCAGAGCAGATTACTCTATCACTCTTTATCTAGCCCTGGCACACTCAGTCATTCAGCTCCTTTCCTACATTTATTTTCTCAGCCTGATTCTTTACTCCTGACATTTTTTCACCTAACACTTATGTCTCTTTAACCTTTTTTCACCTCTGTCTCTAAGTTCATTTATAATCATCTGTATAATCAACTTTTTCCACACCTCTCAGGACTTTGTGACTGCTCTGTCCATCTTGTTAAGAGGTTCCACACGAGAGAAATTACAGTGGACATTTAATCTGTACGACATCAACCGAG
The DNA here is from genome assembly GCA_037832545.1 of Rhabdalestes septentrionalis. NCBI lineage: Eukaryota > Metazoa > Chordata > Actinopteri > Characiformes > Alestidae > Rhabdalestes > Rhabdalestes septentrionalis. The sequence goes on from JBBMFX010037288.1 coordinate 3,244, forward strand.
ACGGCTATATTAACAAAGAGGTATGTACACTGACCATTATACAAACATTATGATCAACACACACACACACACACACACACACACACACACACACATACATACACACAAAGGGATGTGGTAGAGAACCGATTTTGTTTCATTTTTATTGTTGTATGTTGGATTTAAAAACAGCAAATATATAAAAAAAGATTTTTCTATTTTAGATTTTGGTTCAGGCATGTCTGTATTACTGAATTAAATTTAATTCTCACTTTGGAATGCTACATCCAATGTAAAACATATACAATGAAGTAAACTTTTGATCTTTGAAAATTTGGATTTTAATAAATTACTATTAGAATGCAGCAGGGATTGATGCAGAAATTTTTTGTAAGTAATTCTAATATCCCCCTTTCCTTTTCACAACTCATCCCTTTTACCTGAACAACTGAATCAAGAAATGCTTGAACCTGTATATCTTGTGTCAAAAAAGAGTGATATTGACAAAGATTTTTTTATATTAGCCCTAGCATTTGATAAATACAGTCTGGCAGTAAAAGTTATGGTTAATCGCTGGGGTACTGCTATTGTTAGTATTCATTTGAGGGAGAATGATGGAGTGATAAAGAAGGGAAGAAAAAATGAATGAAACGAGCACCTGAGGAAAAGAAATAAAAAACATGGTCATAGAAAACACTTATTTTTTAAATGAAACATGAAAACACTCTGTTGTGAACATTTCATATGTTAATGTGTGTGTGTACTGTACTGTACAGGAGATGACAGACATTGTAAGAGCAATCTATGACATGATGGGGAAATACACATATCCTGCTCTGAAGACAGATGCACCCAAACAGCATGTGGATGCTTTCTTTCAGGTCAGAAACACTCTAAAATCTGTCAAACAGATCTTATGCTTTTTTCCAGCAGCTCTGAATGTTTTTATATAAATACCTAGAGCAGTATTTGTCTCTGTGTGCCCACATTGTTTGACTGCTCCCCCTGTTCACTGTCCCAACACCCAACCAACCTGATCCAGCTCAGGGACACTATCATACGTGGAGGAGCTAGGTCTAGCGGGATGAACAGGGAGTACTAAAGCCATATAGTACGGTGGATCCCCAGGATCAGGATTAAGAAACACCGATCTAAATAAATATACAGATGTCTATACAAGAAGCAAAAGGCCATTGAAATAAATATGAACTTATCAGATCTACCTGATTCACACATTTAGAACCTCCTTAAGTCCTGATGAACTGAATCAGTTATTTAAAAGTAAACTGGCCAACTTATATATAAATGTAAATACATTACACCACAGCACACAGTGAAATTCTTTCTCTGCATACAACCAAGTGCCACCAATGAGGGGCACCCGGGGAGCAGTGTGTGAATCATTAAGCAATCATGACCTCAAGATCCTGGTTGGCATTAAAAAAATAGCTTTAAGAATTTTAAGAATTTAAACCAACACATTTCAGTACCTTGTTAACTTGCTATCTGGCTTATTACAGGTATGTTGACAAAAAATAATATAGAACTTGTTCAGCTCTCATACATGCAGAAACCTCTATAACTATGTGTAAAATCAAGCAAAGCTTATATTTTTACACTCTGTGGTGGCTAGCATAAGTGCTTGTAGCATTAAGCATTGAGGGCTAGACTGACAAATGGACAAGGACAGTGATACTGAAAGAGACAAGAGATTTGAGAGACAGGACTTACAAGCAACTGGGAGGCAAGCCAACCAGGAAACTGTCCCAACCATGAAACAATATGAGACTGCCTTTGACAGTCTGTAGGACTACGCACCATCTTGATGGTGCTTATCAGAGCACTGCGTGGCAAAATGGGACCCAGCACCGCCTCAGGCCAAACTGCAGGATTAGCTTCATCACTAGCCTAAGAATGCCTGATATGTCAACGACTGTCAGAGCCATTGGGGACTGGGTATCTGGAGGTTCAAGAGACAGGTCAACTAGCACTGACAAGATTAGAATGTACGATGATCCCTTGTGCTCCCGAGAAGACTGTGCACCAGAAACCAGAAACCTTCAAACAATATATAGGAGACCAATAGCCAATGGAAAAATGATAGCTCTGGATAAGTACCGTTCCAAAGCTTGAAAGATCCTTACAGAAACCCCTGTGAAATTACTTTCCCATAATACTGCCCTTATAAGGGGGTTTGAAATGATTTATGATCAGGTTGTAGATAGTTAATAAATCATCAATAAGCAAGTAATAACTGTTGTCATACATTGATGTAGGCTCATTATTTGGCAAGATCTGGTGTTTTAATAGTAGTACCATGTTAGGTAATACCTGATGAAGCTAACAGTGTTATATTCCGCCTGAGAAAGTTGCAAGATAAGCTAAACAACTAGCAAGAAGGACAACTCTAATAAATATTAATGATTTATTAACTGTCTACAACCTAACAACAACCTAATTAACAATCTTTTAAAATACTATGTAGGCCCCCATTATGAGGGCAGTCTTTTTGTAAAGAGTTACCAAATGGTTATGAAGCACCTTAACCCAGAAGGTACAGTGTGAGGGCAAATGAGGAGGGGCTAAAAACACCATCTGGAATCTAATCTTGTGCTTTTTCTGTTCATGCTTTTGGCCTATATCTTACTCAGAGGCACTGGATGCATTTTTTATGTGGGGGGATATATTGTACCCCTGCTCTAATGGTTCTGGCACCGATTATTTTACATGAATTTGTATTTATGAGGTCTTTTATGGCAGTTGAATAAAAATTTTCATTATGAGTTGCAGAAAATGGACAAGAACAGGGATGGCGTTGTCACTCTTGATGAGTTCCTTCTCTCCTGCCAAGAGGTATCAGTCATTCCCTTCAATACGCCTTTCACTATTCTTTTTCCGGTAGGCTGAAATTTCCTTGTGTGTGCTGCCCTCTACTGTTCACATAGATCACTGTCTCATACAAACCCGCAGGCCATGCCCCTGTCTGAGTGACTGATGAGAATAAATATTCTGTTCTCTCTCTGTAGGATGAAAACATCATGAGATCTTTGCAGCTCTTTGAGAATGTGATATAAAAAGGAGTTGGATGTAAGGTAGACTGAAGGAGAAGAAAAAAGAGAAAGAAGAACTAAAGAAGAATGATGCAAACTCCTGTTCCCAAAGAAGGCAAAGAAGAGACAACTCCATCTCATTCTATCCATATTGCCATTGTCACCTGTAGCATTCCCTGTAGCCTAGGTGGACATCAGTGCTACACTGTTATGTGCATAGCCATGTTACCATGGCAATATTGATTATGTTGAGGGTTTTTCTTTCAGAAAATTCTGACTTTTTAAATTTGTCAGTTGACCCATGATCTTCATGTGGTTGGTTTTTTCAACCTACATTTGTCACCCATATAGGAAATATTGACAGGCAATGTCCTGAAATGTCTTTTATATATGTACATTTTAAACTGTTCCATCCTTTTATCCAATCAAACCATTTGGTTGGAAAGAAATTTTTGAATTGAGAAACAATTGTTTCTCGAAAGACTTGGTCTTGGCTGACATCTGTCTTAGATTGCGTAATTAGCATAGCTAACCACGTATACTCAATACAGTAAAAAATCAGGCTACTGATTGGGTTTCCAGCAATTTTAGATCCCTGAGGTGGTAATTTTACTTCCAGCTGATCAGTTAATGTTTAAGAATCACTCATTTTATTTATGAGACCCATCATGTGTCTCAAATAGTGTACTGAACATAGTTTTCCAAAGCCTTCCTAAAGCTCAGAGAACAGATTTCTGATTTTTCCTATAGAACTTTAAATGACCTATGTATTATTATTAGTAAATGTTTCTGTTGTATCCGGGATGCACAACAATTAATTTTACAACCACAAGGAAAACATATCCAATTATATGCTAAAAGTACAAACGCCCAGTGTTTTCCTTTGCTCAGGACCTATGTAGTTTGATTTTTTAAAAGCTGCAAATAGGTTTTAAGAACAAAACCTCAGTGCTATTCCCATAGTGAGCACCTTGCCTGAGGGCCCTTCTATATTCGACTATCTTTCACACTTAAAAAGGACAGACTTGGTAAGTACAGCTTCGGAGAATTTAAACAGAAATGTCATGGTGGCATCATGGTCAAACCTTAATGTTTTAAAATTTCATAAACGTTTTTAATTTTTTATTGACAGGTGACAGTATTACAGCTATCAAATATCTGAATGAGACCCTTCAGTGAAGGAAATGAAGCATGCCAGCATATAGATAAATATATAAATGTATAGTATAGCGTACAGCTTAAAACCACATTTGGTGGATTTAGCTTCAAAACTGTTAGAGAGTTATATTTTAATCTGCACTTGGACCTTACAGAAATAGTTTGAAGTATATTATGGGCCTATGCAAAGCCTGACGGAAAATTTGCATGACTGGTCTTGAGGAATTTTGGAATTAGGCCATTATATAAAAAGATATGAATCGTTATGCTATCTGTATATGTGGCCATTGTTGTAATAAATAAGTGTTAATAGCTTCGAACAAACCTAATTCTAGACTCTCTGTAAGGCTCAGTCAGTCTATTCTCTGTGTTACTCCCTGTTCTGCACTGTCTCACAGTGGTGTTAAGTCTGATAGTGTGTTGATCTGTAGTATTAATGGAAAAGCAGACTGCTGCAACATTGCTGCCTTTTGCCTGATATGTTGAATATGGTCTGCGTGTGTTTCTGTTGTCTATGTGTGTTTGTGCTACAGGATTGTTAGGTTGTTTATGTGTTAGTGCTTGTTTATTGGCCTATATTTGCAGATGAGTCTGTCTGTCTGTTTCTCTGTCTGATATTGTCAGTAAATCTGTGACATTTAACAGACAATTTTTGCAGTAAGTCTGAATTTTAGTCAATTTGTGCTAATATAACACATTGTCATGTCATCCTATTAGTTTACATGATAAATGTTGTTCTGTGTGTGTGTGTATGTGTGTGTGTGTGTGTGTGTGTGTGTGTGTTTTGTTTTTTCACATGAAAACTGTGAATGACCACAATCAGAAATCTGTATTGCTCGACAACCATATAGCCATAACTCCACACACTGTGAGAGAGAGAGAGAGAGAGAGAGAGAGAGAGAGAAAGAGAGAAAAATTAAAAAATTAACAATAATAATTACTTTGGGAGACTTTATCACAGTGACAGCCGAATTTTCTGAACAAATCAACAACTGAGGTGCAGCTAATGCTTGTGGAAATCATAGGGACTCTGTATTTCTACCTTGTCTTTTTGCCCTCTAGATTACTTTAACGACATTTAGCTAATTACTGAGATCTGCATTATGAAATCGAATACATGGGAACAGATATATGCAAATGTTTGATCAAATTACATGTTTATGTTTTTTTCTGAATGTAAATGAATAAGCATAGGTTATGAACCTTAATGGTGCACAATGTATATTTATTTGCTGAATTTAAAACATTGGTAAAATATACAATACCCATATTTAAAATGTGTATTCAGCTCATTTTCATGTTTGGTTTTCTTCCAAAATATTAAATTATACAAAAAAGCAGATATTGTCCTGTAAGGGATGTGTACATATTTACAAATTCTGCCTCCAACAGCGTATGTCTATAATATGGTGTATGACTGTGATTTGGCGAATGGTTATGGATACATAAACATTATTCATGTTAATATTATGGTTTATTACAGGGTATTTCTTTTTTAGGACTTTAATCACAAATAATGCATTCAACAGTCTTCATAAGAAAGGTTCCCTTAAAGTTCCCTAAAATTTCTTGAGCATACAGTTTAACTAATGTAATGCCATTAACTTAATTGGAGTTTTTTTTTACTTTAAGTTCTTCAAACTCCTAAATCTCGTTTCAGAGCTCATTTTTAAAATAAATGTTAATTATGAGGTGAAATGTTCCATGTCATCACTCTCAATAATCATTTAGACACCTTTGTTTTACAGGAGTGTAAATAAAACCACACAATGTGCTGAAAACTTAAAGATGAGAGTGTGTAAAGAGAAAACAAACTCGCCACACAAACTTAGCTTTCTGGGAAACAATATTGCTGTTAGAAAAACTATGGGGTTAACTTCACTGCTCGGGCTGGAAAGTGTGTTTCAAATTCAAACTAGACTTTTTTCATTTGCCTAATCAAATATCCACAGAGTTGTGCTGAGTCAGGGTTTACTGCCATCTCCCTTCTCAGCCAATCAATGTTTATCTCTCTCCTCAATTCCACTGTGAAACTGTACAAAAATCTATATATTAGGGCAGAGCTCACACTGGCTGTGACTTGGCAAGACCTCTAATTCTCTAAATCAACTAATAAATGATATAGTATGTGAATGTTTATGAAAATGTAATGTGCAATACTCATACAGCCATATCGCTACTCACTGTGACCAAAATCTGCAGAGAAAAGAAGAAACACCTTGGGCACCATATTGACAGTTGTATGCAAATATTTGGGCACTCTTTGTTTTGTTGATTTATAAGTAAAAATATGTACACATTTACATTGTTTTATTTTAAATATGGAAATTAACAAAATGTAATTTGACTGGGGGTATTTAAACTTTCATGAATTGTGAAGCTGCATACACTATTTTCAAATACAATACTACAATACAATGTTTTGTGCACAGCTGGTGCAACAGTTCCTTGCTGTTTGAGCTTTGCTGTTTTGTGCTCCATATTGCTGATTGTACTCCAGGCTGAAGCAATTGAGGCAGATAGACAGACCAACAGACAAGCAGACAGACAGACGCAGGAAAACATACTTACTGTATGTTGTATAAAATGATATTTAACAATAAAAAATTCAAAGAATTCAAAGAGATTTTTTTTATGTTTCACCAATAATTGTTTACAATATAAACATATCAGTACAGACAAACATTTGTCAAAACATCTTATAACAGATATTATGATCAAAAGTATTTACATTATAACATTTTGTAGAATTTCCCACCCACATTTGCCACCCACACTCCAAACATTTAATAGGCTGGCTTCCTGAACATGGACTAAGCACAGTCTTACATGACATTTCAGTGTTCAGGCCTAGGCTTAATCTAGGTGTGGTAAACTGGGCCTGAGAATGCAGGTCTGACAGGCAAAGATTACACCCTGATACAGATTCTAGTTTTGGACTTAAAAATCACTGGTCAAAAACTGTTGATGTATCTGGTAGGTCATTGTTAGACCCACAAGTCACACCTAAAGATCCAGAAACTGGTTTCAAATTGCTGGAACTGGATTTACTAATCTCTGGAGCATTTTGTCTTAAATAGGACAGAAACATGTTGACCAAGGGTTGAAGGAGGCCTTTACCATTTTTCCACAAGCATCTTCTCACAAGAGTACAGAATTTATAGGTATTAATTTCATTATTGTGCTCTGCTTCTAGGATTTTTGTCTTTGAGCCTGTTAGTAAACTAAATAAGAATGTGGGTTGTAAATTGGCAACCAACTCTGCCATCACAGTATTGAGGATACAAGACAAAAAAGTCCCCTGAATTTTCCTTCACCTGCTGATTCTTCACAGGGCACATAAACAATCAGGGCAAGTAACCAATTATGGTAGATTCATATAAATGAACATTTTTCTAATTTATATAAAAGTCACGAATATAACTACATATACCACAGCCCAAAAACCGAGCCAACAACACTAAAACGGAAGATTTTTCAGACTGACAAAACAGCAAACCTCGAGATTGTCCATTTTTAGGTTGTTTATAAAAAAGTATACCTTCTCCAGCAATGTTTACTTAGTGTTTACTGTGACAAATGTCCTTGTCATTGTAATCCTTCATTTCTATATTTATTTCCATCTTTTTTACATGGGTTAAATTCTACCTATCTTGGTAATTAGAATTACCAAAAAAGAATTTCATTTTTCTATTTCAAGACCAAATCACATGTCTAGCACCTGGTGACATGACTGTGGGAGACATTGATCATGAACTCCTTTCTGTCACTGCAAAATTATTCTGAGCTTGTATTCAAATATATGCTTAATTAAAGCAGATTTTCTGCAGATTTTTCAGCTTGTCAAATAGATAGCAGACCACAAAATCTGGACAAAGCTTGGAGAACACCCCATCATAAGACTTTCAGGCCTGTGACGTAGTGGTGGCCAGTTTGCCTGGTTTGTCCTGAGCCCATGGCTGCAGGCTCTGCAGGGCATACAGGGAGGAGCTGTGTACACACAAAGGATCTGCAGACACTGATTCACTGATGGACTTCTGCAGCGCATCAGCCTGCAGCTGGAGCAGCATCCGATTGGTCTGCTGACGCTCTGCTTCCCTCTCCTCAGCTGTCTGACGCCTGCGGAAGTTTGAGGAGGTTTAGAGCGAAATGAAAATGTGTATGTGTATGTATCTATGTTTGTATGGAAGCAGACAGAACGGCATAGGACAGACATACATACAGACAGAAAGAGATAGATAGATAGATAGATAGATAGATAGATAGATAGATAGATAGATAGATAGATAGATAGATAGATAGA
>JBBMFX010037306.1:0-11733 GCA_037832545.1 Rhabdalestes septentrionalis
TTGTGGTTCACCTGGCCCCTCAGGTGTTTTGCTCGTACAAATCGCTGGGAAGATAATCTTAAGCCTGGTCTCAGGCTCAAGTAATCTTAAGCCTGGTATCAGGCTGTGCTGGCTCAGATATCTTCATTGAAATAACCTATAAGTTAGAAAGAAGTCATTCATTAGACTATACTGACAAACTCAAACTGGTTTTGAACTAATATGTGAAAATAAGTTTTAAAAATTGCTCACCAATTTAACCTATGAAGGGCTGCTGGGAAGTTAAAGCCAAAAGCCAAAAGAAATGAATCTTTGAAAATAGTCAGACTTCCTAGGCATCTAATCAGTGAGGCTACTGTGCATGCCCAAGCTTGGACTAATTTGCTTTGGACCTGAACTTGAAATGATTTCTTGATTTCAAGTATTTCTCACAAAGTCAGTGACCTGGACAAATTGGTCAAAACCAAGTTAATCCCACATACTATTTCTCATTAAATTCAATGTTGGTATTTACAGCGTGTGCTGCAGTGTGTTTACGCATGACTGCGTGGGGCTACTTTACTTTAAACTTCACTGCTACAAGCATTCATTACTGTAGTATTGTGTCTGATTACAAATCCTGGTCTATGCCTTCTAGTATATGTGAGTACCCTTAATCTTCTTGCTTTAGCTGTGAACTAAATGCATCTTGTTCTTATTATTTACACAGTATGTTTTATGCTTACTTACACAGTTTATTTTAGTATAACATTTTTATTTAATGCTCACACATTTCATTTTACCTCTGGTCTTACTTTTTTCTTGAGCGAGGTATTGTCCCCTCACACTGATCCCCATGCGCCTCATTGGCGACAGCAATGGGTTAAATGCAGAGAAAACATTTCACTGTGTGTGTTGTACTTGTATGGTACTTGTATGACTATGCATTTGTGAAATAAAATTGGTATTTGGTGTGAGTGAGTGTGAGGAAGACATAGTGAAAGGGCAAGTGTTAAGGGAGTATAAGGAGAAAGAAAAGGCTCTTTGTTCTCTATCATTTGGCTCCTCCCGTCTCATATCATTTACTTGTGAGTCACAGATGCATAAACACACAGAGAAGCTTGTTTGTAGCTGATAGTGCTGTCTGGTCAGATGCATTATTACATATTATTCATCCTTAATTTGTTATGTAAATTTCCCTTAGTGTTGTGTCATAAGTTATAAAAGTCATATTGCGGTATAAATTGAACCATAGACAGTAGAGAGTATATATTGCATTATATAATTTGATATGTAAATGTAAATGTAATTGTTTTTGAAAGGGTAACATATGTCCATAGCAAAAGCATTGCTGAAATATCTTAATATTTTTTTCCTGAATAGATATAGACCAAACCAGAAACATTTAGCATCAGCTTTTTTGCATGGATATGGGAAAGGCTGCTTATCAAATTGCTGTGTGTGTGTGTGTGTGACTGTGTAGGTGTGTTTTTTGTGTCATTTCACTCTTCCAGGCACCCTATGTCCCAATACTTTTGTTTTGATTAACAGGTCCTCTTGATGGATAATGCCATTTAATCATAAGGGCAAGCAGGGGCTCCCCCAGGGGGGGAAAGGTTAGAACGATTCTAGGGGCCCAACACTGACATGGGTCCCTGTTAGGGGCTAGTAATATTATCTTAATAAAGGGGGGGGGCCCAAAATTCTAATCTTTCATGGGGCCCAAGATTTCTGCGGGCACCCCTGAGGACAAGTGTCCCAATAATTTTTATATTGGAACTTATGGCTGCCACGATTGGTCGACTAGTGACGATTACGTCGACTATCAAAAATGCCGATGACTAATTAATAGCCGGTGTGACATGAATTTTTTTTAAAGCTTTGTGATACGGTCTTTAGTATCATGACTACTTTGCAACGGAGCTTGAAATTTTGGGATCATTTTAAGAAAACAAAAGAAGAGAACATGCAAAGCAAAATGGAACTTGCCTTCCATGACAGTACGACGGTGATGCACGAGCATCTGAAAAGGAAGCACGCTGTGGCTGATTCAGTTTTGGATGACGAAGTGGGACAGTTGTCTCTGTAAGCTAATTGGATAGTTAGCTGCCAACGTTAACATTAACAGTGAGCTACTTATATTGATAGCTTTAATTGTTAACATTAACGATGGTGATTTCACACACGTTATGTGTTTGCTGTAATATTACAATGAATAGGAAACCCAGAGTAGTGCAGATCTTCGCGCAGCAGGGAACAGCTTCGCTCCAGGATGTCTAGAAAAACTAACTTTCCTGGCTATGAACAAGAGTCGGGACTGTGTATAGACAGAGTGTGGTAAATCTGACTAAAGCTATGAGCACTGAGCACACAAAGCACTTTTGTTATATTTAAGTGAGAGCAAATGTTTTATTTTTGTGGATAATTTCTTAGTTTGAGGTGCCTAACATTACCTCATTGGATTTTGTATGCCGTTCCGCTCCTATTTAATACTTTAACTCCCTGGAGTCTGAAGGTAAACTGAGGGATTCTGGTGGCCGTGGTATGCTCTGATATTTGTGTAAATGTAATTAACTTAACATATTTGAATTCCAGAGTGTTTCATATTTTTGTTTTCACCAAAAACTTGGATACAATAGTATTGCAGTAGTAAATATGTCAATTATGTGGACTGTAAATGTACTGTAGCACTTTATACTACAGTCAAAGGATTGTTTGTTGCTACAAGCTGCGTGTAGTAAGCCATCATCTTGTCCATTTTTATTTGGCACATATCTTAAACACTTCAAGCTGTAAGATAATGATGGTTATATAAGTGCAGCTGAATACTGGTGTGATAAGTTTTACGTTTTACGTCCAATGATCTGATTAGTTGCAAAAAAATAATCGGTGACTAGGCGACTATCAAAATAATAGTTTGTGGCGGCCCTGTTGGAAATAACGTCTTGTCTCATTTTAGTCAATGAAAATATAAAATGATTGAGCTGGAAGGCTAGGCTCTCGATTTACTGGTCAATCTACGTTCCTACTCTCACCTATGTTCACGAGATATGGATAGTGACCGAAAGAATGAGATTACGAATGCAAGTGGCCGAAATGAGTCTCCTCCGTAGGGTAGCTGGGCTCTCCCTAAGGGATAGGCTGAGAAACTTAGTTATCTGGGAGGAGCTTAGAGTAGAGCCGCTGCTCGTCACCATCGAGAGGAGCCAGATATGGTGGCTCAGGCATCTGGTAAGGAGGCCTCCTGGACGCCTCCCTGGGGAGGTATTCCGGGCATGTCCCACCAGGAGGAGACCTCGGGAAAGACCCAGGAAACACTGGAGAGACTATGTCTCTAGGCTGACCAGGGAACGCCTCGGGATCCCCCTGTAGGGGCTGTTTGAAGTGGCTGGGGAGAGGGAAATCTGGGTTTCCCTGCTTAGGCTGTTGCCCCCGCGACCTGACGGATATGGATCTTAGAGCTGTAATGACACACTAAACCCACAATTCGATTCGTTTCACGATTTTTGACTCACGATCGTAACGGTTCGTATTATATGCGGTGGAGAAGAGGAAAAGTTCTGAGCCACCATTTTGTTTGGAGACACCTTGTCTTTACCACAAAATTATAAAGCAATATTGGCTTAAATAGCGCTTCCTTTCCATTCAAACTATGAACAAGGCTTTGGTGAACTGCATGAGAAGTCGAGTTGGAGGAGTCGATTCGTCACTTTCGGTCGAAGAAACGCTCAGCCCTGCTGCCCAAAGCCACAAAACTTGCTAAAAACACAATAAAAACAATTACACTGAGACTCCAGCACAGTTTTATCACAACCCAGCCAGCTTATAGACAATTTTAAGCCCAGTGTCATAACTTGCATGTACTCACAGCGAATCAATTTTGCAAACATAGGGTGCTTGTGTTTGTAAACGTGTGGGAGGATTCTTTGAAACTCTTAGACCCTCAGCTATTGGTTAAAGAAAATAAATTGCCATCACAATCCTCCTATTATGGCGAAAAACGTATGTTTCTGTATATGGGACAGAGTGGGAAGGGGTGGGTCTGTGTCGTGATTCACGCTCCTTACACCGCTACGCGGGTTCGTGGATGTGAGTGTCGCAATTTTGGTTTTGTACTGGAAAAAAAATATGGAAAAACGAATGACCGGATGATACACGGATTGAGCCGTTATCCGTTTTGTCGTTTTGGTTTTGGAAACAAAAACTGAAAATACGAGTGAGTGTTTTTTTGTTTTTTTTGGGTTTGGTTTCATATTGAAAAACGAATGAACGGATGATACACGGATTCTTAATCACCATTTTCTATCACACTTATGCACCCGGTCATTCACAGAGGTTGAAAATAAAAAACTTAATACAATGAAAAAACTTAAAACAATGGAAAATTGCATCCTTAGTTGGCATGATTCTAAAGTCCATTGGTGGTGAGTTGGTGATCCATTGGATTTTTAGGTCACTTCACATATAAATACCACCAATAAGCACATGATGGTAACATAAACCAAAGATTTCTCCATAAGCTATGCTCAGTTACATATAACAAAAAAACACCTCACACTGAACTTATACAAATTGCAATTTGAATAGATAAAAAACACATTGACATAAAAAACCAAAAACACATAAAAACATGTGTGCATGCGCCTGTGTGTGTGTGTGTGTGCACGAGAGTGTTTATGTATGTACAGTACTGTGAAAGTCTTGGGCACCTATGAAAATATTTTGAAAATGTCAGCAGTGGGTCAGCAGTGGGTTTCTTTCTGCCAGCAAAAACACAAGTGAACATCAGAATAAACTCAAATTGACATGAAAGCAAAAAAAAAAAATCAAGATTTCCTTTTTTTCTAAAAAGCTGATTTGAAGAACAAAGGTTTGGTTTGTGCTCAGTGCCTCCAGTCATTGTGAGAGTATATACAATTCCATAAGCATCTCCACCTAATTTAACTCAAAGAAGTAAAACCAGCCAAACCAGGGATTTGACCATGAAGAAATGGTCAGGAGAATATTTTCACATAAAATCAATCTTTACTGTAATAAAGTTTTGTGTATTTATTGTAATAATTATATTTTAACGTTAATGTCCAGTAGAAAACATTTTTAAGTGTATGTATGTGTTTGTGTATATGGGAGAGGGAGAAAGAGAGAGTGTGTGTATGCCTGTATGTTTCTGTTCCTTGTTCCTAGTGTGTACCTTTTCTGCATAGACTTCATTTTTTCCCCATTGGTTTACACTTTATGATTGCACTCTGCAATAACATATTTATTTTTTTATTAGTCTTTGTGGGTCAATTAATTGTATTATTAGAGTGATTTTTATTTGAGGTTTCATTTTAAACTTAAAGCCATGTTTACTTAAAATTTTTTTTAAGTAGCAAGTTCAATAAAATGGTTTACCTAAAATAATGGATAGTCATGATTAATAATCGTGATTTCAATATGGATAAAAAATAATTGTGATTATTATTTTGGCCATAATCGTGCAGCCCTAATCTAGATGATTTTCAGTTTAACTTATTAGACTAGTCAAGCAGGACAAACTGTGGAGAACTGTCACAGATTTCATACTTAAAAGAGGTATATGTCTAGCTCAGTGGTAAAGAACAATTTGGTTGTTTTGTTCATTTTGCAGTGGAAATTCCAGCTTTGATATTGTTTGTGTTCATTGTAATGCATTTTCAGCACATCAAAAAGTGTAGTTTTGGTTTCAGTACAATACAGCTGAATGAGTAAGCAGCCATTTGATTTCTATATTTACAAAAATTCAGTCGTAAAAAAGTGTTGTGACGTACTGACATGTTACTGATGCATACAAGCTTTTTTACATCAGTCTCAAAAAGCAGTATTTTTGTGTCAATCATTCAAATGTTTGTTGATGTCTGGTGTCTCAAAGTGTATTGTTTTTGTGTTACGTTGTTAGGTAATCAATTTTACGTAAAAATTAAAGGGCTCATAAGTGTATTAAAAGCTGTCAAACAAACTCCATTCATTGTGTAACCCTTTCTAACCTCTCAGAGCAACTTCAATTTTACATAAAAATGAAAGGGCTCACAAGTGTATTAAAAGCTGTCAAACAAACTCCATTCATTGTGTAACCCTTTCTAACCTCTCAGAGCAACTGGGCAGCAGGAAGCAACTTGTAGTCACAAAACACAAACACTATTATCAGTGATACTCAGATTGATGGCTGATGTGTGTCATCAGAATGTCATCAGGCTGGTTGTTTGTGGGTCACATTACCTACCCAAAGCCCTCAGCTGAACCTCCTCAAAGCTTCCTTTTTGTCCAGCCCAGTCAAAACTAGTTTCACATAAACTGTATACATGCAAACCAAAGCCCAATTCCACCTCAGTGCTACTGAAAAAAAAGGTTGTTTTCAGTCATTTTTGAATATGACATTAAATACTTCCAATTTACTGATGGACCTTGTAATATGCCACTGACTAGCTTTCAGAATGTGAAATGCATAACCTCAGTGTGGCTTTTGTTTTTGATTTGTCCGAAAACCAAAGCCTCTGTAACCATTCTGCTTCTGCAAGTTGTCAACAGTAACAATGCTGTGCTGTATTAGTTTATCCTCTTTTGGTTAAGTTATCTTACTGTAGTTGTTGTGAATGTCAACAAAACAGTATTTTTACATTATCAGTATTACATTGAATTAGTATCTCAGTATTATTACCCTATTAATTATATGACAGAATTCATCATTCAGATTTTACTGTACCTTAGGCCTTGTTGGGCCTACTACCCACACCCACCGGTGTTTTTGGGCCTTGGATGATTGCAAGTGGTTTGCCCATTCTTTGTTATATTGCTTTATGAACCACTCACTGTTTCTGACTCTCTCTTTTTTCTTTTTGTGTAGTGTTTGCAGGGGATGTTGTCTTCTCTTCAATGTGAACTTAACATTCAAAAATATCTGCTAAAAATTGAGTCGCTTCACCAATCTCAAGTCAGTAATTGTTTTGGGAATGAGCTATGCGCAACATAGCTAACCATCATTTGTGTGTGTGTGATGTGTGTGCCTATAATATGAAAAATATATATTTTCTGTTGAACTGTATTTTAAAGCATGTGAATTTGTTTCTGATTGTTTATGATGCCATTTTTTATTATTGCTGTAATTCTGGCAAGCTAATGTTTTGTCAAAAATCAGTAGTGGGTGTGACAGATTGACATTTTATTCTGGAAAACAAAGACACTGAAGTTGTCCTGGTTGACTGCTGTCTTTTTACTGACATGTTTCTTGCTGCTGTTCATATTTTGAATAGTTTTGCATCTGTGTGTGCTTGCACAGCATGTTGCATTTTATGGCACAGGAAATTTGCTTTAAACTAGTGATTAAAGTTGGTATAACATTTATTTGGTATAATTGGTATGACGATTTATGGCAATTAATCTAATGTATAGATTTTGCACTCAGCCCAGTGATTAGAATGTGAATTTGGTTTCCTTAGCACTCAGGCTACAAGGCTACGTAAAGCTAAAATGCTAACTTGTAACAATATAAAAGTATATTTACTGACTGAAATGGATAGCATATTAGTAAATTGCACTGATGGACTAAAGTGTGTATGTAATGTAACTGGGCAGCAAATCAAGCCATATTTTGGAACAAGCATGTTTGTTTGGTTTTCAATGCATATATGAGCTTGTTTGGTTATTGAAATTTGAGAATAAATGACATAATTTGAATATAGATGCTCAGACCATGGTTAAATGTGATCTCTGTCAATGTTCTGTTAAGCTTAGCAGTTCTGCAACACTAGCAATGAAGAGGCAAATTTGTGGGTGGATGCTTTTTTTGAAGGACTGTCACTATCAATTGTATTAGTAATCAAGCAATCTGCCAATTAATTTGGTTAAAAACAAGAACAGCACATACATTTTAACTAGGCCTGAATGCTGCATGCCATGTGCCTGGTTGCCATTTAACAAGCTCTGCATAATTAGGCTATATTATCATCAAAATTGCAGCTCTTGTGATTTGATATTTTTTTCAATATAACAATTCAGCTTTCAAATATAGGATTAATTGGTGGGAAAATGTGTACCAGTAGACAATGTGTACCCTTCTGCCAGTTGCGGAAAACAGAGAATGTTCATTGTAATTTTGTTTTTTGATTAATTGATTATAATTGAGGAATCTTGAAGGCCCTAAACATTCAGTGGATATAAATGGACAGTTTTAAATTAGCTGTGAACTTGTGCCTGTTAAAATTAGCTAACTCACTTTTCTCTTTTCCTTCTTCAGAGCTGGAGCCCTAAGCAGGGTGCAGTGTGCCTGTCTCCCAGCCCTGTGCCCTCTTTTGGGGAGCAGTTGGAGCAAGGATCGCTTTCATCGTTGGATACTCTGGATGTGATGTCTGAATGCAACGCCCCACTTGGCTTCAACCGTGGCTCACGTGCCCGGGCCAGCCTGCCCGTGGTGCGCTCTGCCAACCAGACCAAGGACCGCTCTCTCGGTAGGAGCATATGCCCTACTCCCACACACACTCACATTGCAACCAACACACACACACCCTGGTATCAAGTTTCACATTTTACTTACATTAAGGAAGCTTTTCATTTTCAGACCACTTAAGGCTGTTTTGATGCTGAGAGACAGCTTGATATAACAAAGTTTTCCAAAATGAAAAAAACAGGTTATTTATTTGGCAGTTTGTCTGTGGATAATAATATGGTGCGGCTAATGCATGTTTTTATTTTTTTAAATCACGATGCCAAAAACATTTTGTCTCGTAACCAGACCCGGCGCCAGACATGGATTTGCGGACGGACCTCTGGGGGGCACACATTTTATAGGATCATGGCCACATTTTGTGCATATAATAAAAGGTGGTTACACATATCTCCTAAACGTACAGGTTTGAGAGAAGGATGTTGCCGAATACTAATAGCAAGAGGGTCAACAGCCATTGCAAAGAGCAGAGGGCTAAGCAGACAGCCTTGACATGTCCCTTCTATGTATAATGCAAATGGAGTTGACCTGTTTTGTTTAATTTGAATGCAAGAAGTTGGCTAAGTATTTTAATTCACAAAAAAAAAAACTGGATACCAAATCCAAATTCCACCAGCATCCTCCTCAAATATGGCCAGCTCATCAAATGCTTCTGCAACTGAACAAAGAGCAGTCACTTTAAAACCTTTCTTGTAATTATGATAATGTACCTTCATTAACCTTCTAACATTAAAGAATGAAAATATTTTAGGAATGAACCCAGTCTTATAATGGTGACAATATGTTTGTTCAGTCTGTTAACAAATAATTTTGTAATAATCTTCATGTTATTGTGGAAAGATGAAGGATCTTTTTATGTTTAAACATAGTGAGATATTAGCCATGTACAGAGAATTTGGAGATTTCTGAGTTATGACTGAATGTGTAAACATTCACAGCAAAAGGGGATCAATCTGCATCTGACATTTTTTATATAATTCTATGCCGTAACCATTTGGACTAGCACACTTATCATTCTAAAATAATTTTATAGCATCCAGAATCTTTTGAATAAGGAAATCCGAATCTGTAGCCTAACCCGATATATCGCTCAATCTCTCCTTTGCTTTTGGTGTATATAGCTGTCGGTAATACCGTAATCCCCCACTTTTCACAGGGGTTATGTTCCAAGAGCACCCACATATATTGAAATAATGCATTATTGTGCTTTGGCAAAAAAAGATGGAAAAAATTCCTATGTTTATAACCCTAAATATGCCCCAAAATATGCTCCCAAAACAATTTACAATTTAATTTCATTTTACACTCAGTTTCACACATTACCATTAACGAAAATATAAAAGTAAGCCCATACAGACTGCACGGTAATTAATGCATGGACATTTTCTTTGGTATAAACGGGTAAATACAGCGATAAATTAGTGTAATTTTTTGTAATAAGATCACCAATAATTTTAAAAGTTCAATCATTTTCTGTCAATCAGCCATACGTCTTATTCAGGGTTCTTCAGAGGAGTGCTGTATTGTAGAGACCTGCCGGTTAAAGCAGATATTGTAGGACAACTGAGCTCAACAGGCTTTTAAAATTTAATTTACAGTAATAAAACTACTGGGCTTTAAGAAGAACAAAATGAAAAACAAAAACACTCAAGGGCAGGGGCAGACAGGCAATCTGTGTGTTCTGGAAAAGGAAGGCTGTCCAATGCACGGCGGCCATCGGCCTGTTTCTAGGCTGGGACGCAGACCTCTGCCAGCTGGTGAAGGAAGTCCAGGCTGTTTTTAGTTCCCAGTCTACTTCTGCCCTGAGAATAGCATATTTAACCACCCCAAAAGCATTTTCTTTGTGTTCTCACAACAGTACAAAAACATTTATACAGTTATGTTATATATGGAAATGTAGCTGAATGTATGTTCATAGTTGTTACAAAATTAGTAAATTATATTAATTTAAATTTATATTATTAAATACATTTTGCACTAAAATGCATGAAGAATTATATATTATTGCGAAAAAAGCAAAAGAAATGTGGATGACATTTGCAGTTTCCACAAATTTGCTGGAGTTTTTGCAAACAATTATTATTAAGATTCAAAAAATGTAATTTAATTTTAAAATAAGCTTTAAACGTTACCCTTAACTAAAATGCATAGGTAAGCCCGTGTCCCGTCTCCCACAATTAATAAATGCAAGTATTTTCTGGTATGCACTGCCATATTTTTTTTTTTTATAAGCAGGGTAAATCCAAAAATATATAGTGAAATATATAAGGGCAAACAACAATTAGTATTACAGTTCAATAATTTACTGTTTGTAGGGTTGCGACCCGCTGGTTAAAGTAGACATTGGACAGCTACTGAGCTCAAAAGCCTGTTTTTATTTTTATTTTTAAACAAACTTTAACAATTAACACTTGCTACTGGTTAGTAGCCCTGTTTTGAAAATGTGTGTTTGACAATGAACTGATAACCACAAAAATGATTGAACAACTGTAACCATAAAATTGGTTGAATAAAAGTAAAAAACAACAATGATCCCAACTGGTTAAAGACATAAAAAACTATCAACAGTATGGAAACCTTAACATACTTCAAATTGGCTCATCCCAGTGGCAGAGTATGTCTGTAGATTATGTGACAGCTCTGCCCAAATGAGGTAGTGGGCCCAGGAGCGCTGATCGGCCACGAAACATCGCAGGAAGCTCTCCAGGTGTTGCTTGGTCTGCTCCGTCTGAATGTTGGTCTGAAGATGGTGTCCAGACAACAATCTCCAGGAAACCTTGATCAGACAGCAGAAGACCTTCCAGAACCGGGCTGTGAGCTGGGACCCTCTGTCTGAGACGATGTCCTTTGGGAACCCATGCAAGTGGACTACGTGTTGATGGTCCGTCCAGATGATGAACGGGTCACTGCCGCCCTGACCCAAGTGACACCATTCCTCCAGAGCCGTTGAGTGGGATGAAACTTTTTGGAGAAGAAACTGCAGTTTCTGCTCTGGACCTCATTGAGACAGTGTGGGCGTAAGAGCAGTTCTCTCCCACAGTTCATCGTAGGGGTGGGTGACATGGCAAAAATGTAATCATTAGATTTCGATTTTATCGTCGTATTTATATTACTTTGTATCTATAGATTTTTTTTTGTATACTCGAATACTCGAATATTCGTTCGGCGGGGTGGCATTCGAGTTTTCATTTTGAGATTCAAATATTCGAAAGACGAAGAAAAAACACAAGCTGTCCCATTATTTCCGAACCGCATAGATCCACTAAACAGGCACCAATCTGCCTCAAACTTCACAGTAAAATAGACGTCCAGGAGAC